>AYEL01086843.1:0-19643 GCA_000484575.1 Olivierus martensii
TATGATGTATGTAACTGCATTGGAAGAACTAAAAACAGCCTGGGCAATGATATGTAATGGAAATTTTTAAATTACATCAGAATTGACTTTTACATTACTTTATCATAGGATTATATATGTATATACTTAGTGTGGTCATAAATTATTGCACACAAGTTTTGCCACAAAACTTTTTTATTTAAGAATAAATTTAATAATTCTTTTAAGATATTAAAGAATTATATGTAAATTAAAAATATTAGACTGAGCAGTCAAAGATGCTCCCTCTTACTTTGATGCAGTTGTGTAATCTCTCTGACAATTTATCTACTGCTTTATGCAAAATTTCCAAAGAAAATTTCTCCGATTCCTATAGAAGGGCTTTCTTCATATTGTTGATACTATGGTGGAGTCTCACACATACCTTTAAATCCAAATCTGACTATATGCTAAAATCTAATGGATTCAGATTTGGAGATACAACAGTCCATTCTTCATTGCAGATGAAGTTGGGAATGTGTTGGATTAGCCACCTTTGGGTAAATGTGCCCTTGTGTGATGGAGCAGTGTCTTGTTGGAAGGACTAATTAATATAGTTGAAAAGACCAATATTCAGTGTCTTTACAATCAGTTCTAAAATTTCTTTCATATAGTTCTTTGCATTCCCTTTTACTCACTACAGTACAAAGTGCAATTCTGTCTTTCCATGCTACACATCACTGAAACTTTCTATGCCCTGATAGTTTTTCCAAATTTCATCTCTTCTCTTCATTTAATATAATTGTGGTCATTTTGTTTATTAAATTTTTGCTAAACAATGAAGATTTTCTCATCAATGAAAAGAATGATTTTGTAGCCATCACAACATTCTGCTTCAATAATGCCTGATGCCTGACTTCTTAAACTCAATTCTTCTTTTGCTGAACACTTAAAAAATGGCATGCTCCTTGCTTTAAAGCTTTCAAGTTTAAGGGCTTGTTCTAGGGATCTTCAAACTGTTCACCTTGATATGTTTACTTCAGAGTCAATTTCATTTGGTTATGGAATTGATTTTGTTGAATTCGTACAGGTAGAGCATTAGTGGCCTTTGGTGTTCTTTTGATTCTCAGTCTAGCAGATCTTTTTCTGTTACTAACACTACCTATCACCATTTACCTATTTACAACCTTATATGCTGTCCTTCTTCTAATTCCCATGTTTTTTTAGCAACTTAAAAATTTTGCATGGCCTTTCCTATTAAATATTACTAAATATACTGATTTCTGAATGTAAACACAAAATTATATTTTGACATGATTGCTTTTGAATGTTCTATTGAAAATTCTAGAAAAATCTTTTGTTTACAATAAGATAATATAACAATGAAAGCATGTGATTGTGCCCTTTATATTTTCCATTTTCATGATATTTAGCACTATTTGAATTTTGTAGTAGAATTTATGACCACACAAGATATAGTGCACATAGGCTAGAAATTTATTAGTGACAAATATGGAAATAAAATATTTTATTGTATTTGTGTTGTTTAGAAATGCATATAAGCTAAACAACAATACAGAAAATGAATAACAGTTATAATAGATTAATAAGTATAAATGTTAATTATTAATAGATAACTAACATATATACTTATTAATATTTATTATGACTGACTCTAAACAACACTAATCAGGGGATTAACCATTTCAATTTAGGTAAACCAACTCAGCCAAACTTCCCCTGGCAGACAAAGTCTATATTAAATTTTTCAATGATAAAGCCCATTTAGTAAGAGAAATTATTTAATCAAAAACATTTTTGGCTACTCATGTATCTGCCTCAGTTATAGTACTATAACTGAGTCAGGTTATGTGGCTAACACTGTTTAATTAAGCCCATTTAGTAAAAGAAATTATTAAATCAAAAACATTTTTGGCTACTCATATATCTGCCTCAGTTATAGTACTATAACTGAGTCAGGTTATGTGGCTAACACTGTTTAATCAAAGACGTTTTTGATTAAACAGCTTTCCTTACTGAATGGGATTTTCATTTTCTTTTTATTAATGTTATATAAGATACAAAAATTTTTTATACTTGAAAAATATTAGATTAACAAATAAAACTAATGGAAACATAGTTATAAAGTTATTAGTACTTAATGGTTAAATATTTATATTTGTTAGCTATAGCAAGCACAGTTGAAACTCTCTAGTCCAGCATCCTTGAAATATGACAAGTGCCAGACCATAGAAAATGATCAAAATTTATTCCCTAAGAAAAATATATATTTAACTTTGGTGCAGTTATATCTAAACTAAAAGATGATGATGATAAATCTTATACTGTATAAAAGGACTAATAAATAGATCTAAAAATTGTGCAATATTTATATTATATCTATTATAAATGGGTCTGGAAAAATATGATATTTGTTTTGCATAGTTACTATAATTTGTTTAAAATAGAAATAAAATCAAATGAACCTAATTATCATGTCTTATTTTAACCCTTGAAATCGTAACAGAAATTTTAATGATTTGAACAATTTAAACTAATTTATCATCTGCTGAGGTGTGCGATATTCAATTCCACTTGAGGTTGATAACTGGCAATTAATAGTAATTAAACATAATTTATATGCAAAAAATTTAAATTATGACATCTCACTTAATTTTCATCAAAAACTTTAAAATTTTTACTGTTTATTACATTTTTCATCCTGATTCTAACATTGTGAAAAATTTTTTGTATTTCATTTTTTTGCAACTTTTTGTTCCGTATATGACATTGACAAAAATATGATTTTTTATATGAAATCGTGGCTATATAACAAAATTATTCACAATTTTGGATAGAGGCTACTCCTCTGATTTAAACAAGCCATGATGAAGAAAATCAGTCAATATTTTTATAAAAATTTATAAAAAATGAAGTATTTTGCAGATTTTATTTAATAAAAATTAATGTTTTTATGTCATATAATTAGTTCAAAAGTATCATAAATTTCTTAAAACATTGTCATTTTTATTGATAATTTATATTATTGATGTGTTTTTTATTTGTTTTAGTAACTTTTAATTTTTTATATATTTTCAAATTTAGATAAAAAAAAAAATAAAAAATCCAATATATAAAATAATTGTCTCCTTTCATATGTAAGCTATAATATTCTTTACTCTACTCTAAGTGGCTTCAAGATACTTTACTGCTGTACTGCATAGTAGGTTTTGCTGGAATTTCCTGGGAACCAACTGGCTGCCACAAAACAATAAAAGTGCCACGCCCCTTTAAATAGCCTCAAGGTGTTTTCTCCATACAGTAATACCCCGACTTATGTATATTTGGAGATATGTAACTTCTCATTCTGCCCAACTTGCCCACTTCCTTTGTTCTCCATAATTACATAGTGCATATTTACATATATGCAATTACATAGTGTATATACATATTTTATTTGCTGATTTGTTGATTAAGAATCTTAATTACAACTACACATTATAATATTTTATAATTTATTGATTTTGGAAATAAACTAGTTAAGAACCTAATACATATGTACCTGAAATATATTTGAAAATCTATAGATACCTCAACTTATGTTATGCTTCCCTGCCAATTTATTACTTAACTCTGGATTTACTGTATTTTATGCATAGATTAGACAAAATGAAACAAAAAATGAATGAATAAAAAATACAGTGAAACCTGTTAAAGTGACCACCCTTTAGGACCGATCTGACTAGTCACTTTTCACAGGTGGTCACTATACAGGATAATGAACCTCCCCTTCTCCCAAAAAGAAAAGAACAGTTTAATCCAAACTGCAAACTTATATAAATTAAAATCATCAACTTGCATTCAAGCAGTAATGAAGATATATAGCACATATCACCTTCTGACAAATAAAGTCCTATAGCAAGCATATACTGTATTATAATTATTACTAACCTATATGTGTGCATTTAACATAATCAAATTTTAATTAATCAAAATACTGTATAAAGGTACATACACAGTAGTATTATAATATTTACTTTTTAATATGCTGGTTTAACAGACTATTTTATCATAACAGAAAAATTCTAATGGAATACTAATCCTTAGAATTTTATCTAATTGAAAATATTCTAATGAAAATATAGTAATTCTTCCATGAAATTAATCTTCTTGATCACTTTAGTAAGTTAAAACAAATTAAGTGAGTGATCAATATACATATTAGACAGGTGATCATTATACAGAACAAAAATAGTATTACATTCTATGGGAAACAAACCAGCTTTTGAAATTTGGTCTCTTTTGCCAGGTGGTCACTGTAGCAAGGTGATCATTTTAACAGGTTTCACTGTATTATTGTTTATTTTAGTATAATTAATCAATATTTTCATACTATCTAAAATAGTTTATGATTATTCAAAATTTATAGCTCCTCATAAGAAATATTCAATTTTACTTTATTAAAATTTAAAAAACTAGAAATTACCTGCTCACATAAATGAGCAGAAATATTGTGATTTAATCTTATATTATTGTATATAAGGACATATTAGCTTGTACAATATAATAAATTTGTGAGATATTTTATTGTTGTATATTAGTTTAAATGTGTAGCAAATTTATTATATCTATGTTATTTCAATTTATTAGGAAACACAAATATCAAAATGTTTATTGAAACATATACACTGTTTAACCCAAAATTTCTTGGTAAACAACATTACTTGTATATACAGCTGAATTATTAAGTTTTCCTTGATTTGAAAGTTCATAATTTGTATTCTGTCTGATATTGTTGTTCCTTGGAAATTCTTTTGTTATGCAAACATTTCCATACTTTCATGTTCAGATTCTCTTTTACATTTTTTGGGTGCAATTTGATATTACCGCCATATGAACGAAAATAATACTTATTGAAAGATGACGATGAATAGAAAAAACTTCCCAAAAAACTGCACTTCTATTTAGTGAAGGATTCGAGAAAATGAAAGATAAAATTATAATATTTCTTCACACAGTATACGTAAACCAGTGCGCGTTGCTATTTTGAAAATCTTCTTGAAAGTTGATATAGTTTTGGAATGAATCTTTAATATAACAGAATTGTTGATTCATGTTTTAATTATCAGTTGGTGGGGGCTAATCTTTAATTCTATAATGTATAATTTTTCCAAAAGATGAAATTAAAGTATTGAAATTGAAGATTTGCTTTCCCATCGACTGATGATTAAAAATGGCAATCCGTTGTGTTAGAGTTCCAAAAAGATTATATATTACAAAATTAAAGATTTGCTGCCCACTGACCAATGATTAAATTATGATTCAAGAATTCCGTTGTATTAAAGATTCATTCCAAAACTATATAGACTTTCAAGGTGGTTTTTAAAATGGCAGCACGCACTAGTTTAGATACTGCATATGGAGAAATACTGTACTATAATATCATCGCTTATTTTCTTGGCACCTGCACCAGATAGAACTTCAATCCTTTTGGAAAGTTTTCTCTACTTGTTGTCATTTTTTGATTGGTACTATTTTCATTTATATGGCACTAATGTAAAACCATACCCATTTTCGTTTATTTCTCTCAGCTGCAAACATTAATGTCTTTTTATGTGGCATTTCTAAAATCTGAAAAATGGAAATATATGCAATGTCGGATATGATAAATTATAGTGTATATTTGGATAAATATTGAACTTACGTTAGAATGTTATTTGAAAAAACTCCGAACTCATATAGAAAATCATAAAATGGCTCATTTGTAACAAGATATATAAACTGCCTATAACACTTAAGTCAATGATAAATAAATAGCACTAATGGCAGTAGTGACTTTTCTGACTTAGTGACATATTTATTTCTACTTTCAGTAGAAATAAATACGTTTTGAAGTCACTACTGCCGTTAGTGCTATTTATTCGTCATTCATAAAATGGTGTCCGTTATTACCAGAGGATTATTACGTTACAGCACCATCTGCAAATTTTGTCTTTTTAGAGGAACTATAATTTCAATTTAATTTTTATTCTTTAATTTTTAAATACTAATAACATCAAATAATTTTGCCTGTCACAGACATCCGAAAATTATACCTTTCTAAAGATACCATATTTATAGAAATAGTAGTGGTTCAACCAAAAAAGGGACATCCAACTAGCCACGTTTGACTATTAATATATATGATATAATTTATTTCATACCAAATTCAGAATTATTTTCATATAGTAGACTAATAAATCAAAAAATAAATAAAAAATCCAGATTATATTAAAATGATCCATTCAAACAATTTACATAAAAATGAAATTAAAAAAATTTTTGGCCAATACAAAATTTAGAAATCACCTAGAAAGCAATATAATTTAGAATAGTATTATTTAGAAATCACCATCAGATGTGCATATTTTTGGCCATTAAGGACAAAGAAACTGATCTGCAATATCTGCATTAATTAAATCAGGATTGATTTTTTTTCATCCTGTATTTATGATTTTTCATTTCAACTCCATGATGAGTATTGCATAGTAATGGTCAGCAGATGCCAATCATGCATAATATGTATGTACATCAATAGACTTTAATGGGTTAACTGTATATCTAAATATTATCTTTTTTAAATCATTATAATAGTGCAATATTTTATTGTAATAATATGGAGTTTACAATATTTTTTTCATATATTAGTTTACATAAATTGTAAACTAATATACAATAAAAATATTGTAAACTCACATTAATAATAAAAATTTCATATTTATATTTGCAAAATTTATTTATAATTAAGAAAACTTACTTCATCATATGGTGCTAAAATGTAAAGAATTATTATTAATAAACCAATCATTATAGGTTGTTGTGTATGAAATCCAAAAGCTGCATACAAAACTTGTTTCTTAAACAGCAAAGCAAAAATGCCAAAACAGATCAACAAATTCACCTGAAAATAAAATTAATTTTTCATATTAATGTTTCAAATATTTTTATATATATACTTTCTGATTTAACTATGAAAACTTAAATATAAAGAATTATTATACATTTCTGTATAGATACTACATCCCAATAAATTTTGAAGAACTTGATATGGATTATCAAAACAAATACAGTACAATTATTGATTGCAATTTTTTACAAAAAATTAATGTATACTATAATTGAAAATTGTAAAAACCTGCAAAATGTTATTACATAAAAATTGAATATTTAACAAGACATGAAAAAAATATTAGTAAATTTGATACTATAAACATTGGTAAATAATAATACTACTTAGTTTGATATATTGTCCTTAGAATTTTGACCAAAATTTTATTTAATGCAAAATATCAGCACCCTAAAAACATTAGAGATTGGATTGGAAATCCAATGGAAATATAATGAGAAAAGCCAAAAAAATTAAAATTAAGTACAAGTTATTTTTATATTAACAATTCAATGCATGGATTTTACTTCAAAAAATTATGTTGATCCATCCAAAATGAATTAATTGGATGAAGAATTTTTTACATATTTCTTCAAAAATGAATTTGTCAGTTTGATTTAAAGAGAATCAAATGAAATTGTTCATGTTGGAATCAATATTATGTCATTAATTCTTTAGGGTATATTTGAATATTTGATAAATAAATGAATAAAATTTATTGGAAAAAAGAAAAAAATGGCATTGCCAGATAAAGTTATCAGTCTTATATTATGATGTAAGACATAATTTTATCTGGCAATGCCATTTTTACATCATAATGTAATGGGATCTTTAGTACCATTTATTAAAGATGTCCAAAAATTATAAATGTTAGAAGTGTAATTTTAAGAGATATTTATAGTAAATAATGTCATTAATTCTAAAACAAAATTATGAAAGAATATTCTGAAATATTCAGCTCCTTCATGATTTCTCTCATAGCATTTTGTCTCGCTAATTTATTTCTATATTCCATTTTCTTAGTGTTCCACAGAAATTGGAAATTCTATAATAGACCTAAAATTAATGGTGTGTGGTTTTCTTTTCACTTAAAAACTATTACAACATTGAACTTAACTTCAGTTCAACAGATAAGGTTTAAATTCATTGAGACTAAAGTGGACTTGTTTAAAAAGTTCACTTTTGATGATTCACTGCAATGAATGATTCACTGCAGTGAAAAATAATTAATTATGTAAGTCTGCTACGTTTGATTGAATACAAGATATTTCAAAACAGAAAGAAATGGAAGAAAACATAAAATTGATATAACAATAATGTGAACTTTATTAGACATAATATAAGACAGTTCAAATTTCTAATTACCAAGATAACCTTTTTAACATTTTAAGAAAGTTTATATATAGCAATTAAATGTCAAAGAATTCTATTGAGATTTCATGAATGCATATGCCATTGAAAGTTTCTGATTACTTTAAAATTATATTGAATTAATTTATTTTATATAGTAAATAAAGTCTATTTACCTGTGAAATTATTATATTTTTTAAATTATGATTTAATTTCCAATGTCCTAATTCATGAGCCAAAACAGCAAGAATTTCATCATTACTACAACCACTTTTAGACTATTTAAAAAAATAGAATTAGAATTTTATAAATAAAATGAAAAACAATCATAAAAGTTATATTTACCTGATCATTAGAATTCTCCTTCTCATCTTTGTCATTATCATAATCTTTCATAAGTGTATCAAATAAAACAATTCTCTTGTTTTTATAAAATCCATAAAAGAAAGCATTGCTATGAGCAGATCGCTTAGAACCTAAATTATAATAATTATAACAGAAGATTTATAAATAATAAGTTTATAATTTAGCTTTAATTTAGTATATATACTTGTGTATATACAGAAATTTTTCTTAAAAAAAAAAAATTATAAAGAGAGTTGACTTATACAGGGTCGTGCAGGTAAATCCGGACAAATTTAACGCACGAATTTCGCTGTTTCTGATTATAAAGAGAGAGGACTTATATATGGGATATTCAAAAATTGGAAGATTTTTCAAAGATAGTATGATTTTCAGATTCAGTCACACCATGCCTTTGCTCCAACTATGTGATTCACTATTTTGTTTCTAAAAAAATCATCATTGTACTGATTCTTTTGATTTTTTTGTTAAAAATATGTGGATATGTATGATAGTACATAATTTAATATTTTTGTAAGCATTTAAAGTATTGACTACTGAACAAATACAATTAAAAATACACAAAACATTGCATTATATAGTCTTTGTACTATTAGCATGTCTTATAATAGTGGTAGGATTTGCCATATTTATTCCTAAAAATACTTATTTTTACTCAATTCTATTATTAAAAAAATATGGATATAGATGAATATTCATATTTAAATATATTCAAAAATATTATAGTAATTTATTGAATGATTCATTTCTCAGATCAGAAATATATAGGATGATCTTTTTAGCAAGTAAGCATAATAGCCACTACTGTATGTATCATCAGTTAACATTAAATAAAAATGTAGTGATCTGCATACTGATGTTTTGGATAGACAATTTGTGCATTTTCTGATAATTTTGATCATTTAGAAAATTTAGGATGATCGTCAGTTAACATTAAATAAAAATGTAGTGATCTGCATACTGATATTTTGGATAGACAATTTGTGCATTTTCTGATAATTTTGATCATTTAGAAAATTTAGGATAATTATTTTACTGCTGATTTCAGACATTACATTTATGGTTCTCATTTTTTATTGTTTAAATTTTATTAAATATTTTTGTTGAAATTTGAAAATAACAGAAACTTTTAATGTTTCTTTGATATTTTTTGCCAAACAAACACTTCATTAAAATCATATTATAGAGAAACATGACTGGACATGAAATAGTCATGTTCAACTCTTTACTCAGCTTTCTCTTTGCACTGCATTACAATGTTTCAATGCTTAAATCAGGAATTTTGTCAAAATAACCATATTTATTACAGTAATGAACTTCATTTGGAAAATTTTAAAAATCATAAAAGAAATTATCTATTTATTTCAGTAAATAGATAATTTGTTGTTCTAATATAGAAGACTCCCTCTTATCCAGTTTAATTTTTAACCAGGCATATTTTGTTGACATTTTCCTACAAATCAGATTTCTGTTATCATAAAACCAGACGGAAAACAAAAAATTCTGAGAATGAATATAGTGCATTATATTGATATAATTACGTAAAAACAAATTTAATTCAAAAAGGTAAATGAAGATTACAAATATTTCTTTTTTTATCTAAGTAAATGCTTAATAATCATTTATATATAGCATATTAATATCATTTATATATATACGATTATTAAGCAAATGCTTAATAATCATTTATATAATACATATGGTATATTTTTTATTTATTTTACAAGTTATAAATAATATTTTATATATGTTTTGGATTAATTGGCCATTCATTTATCTGGCCTGAAATCCAGTTCCATAGGATTTGGCTAATCTGAAGTTTACTGTATTTGAAATTTGGAGGTTGGCTTATTGAAAGATTTCAAATTTTTAAGCCAAATTTTTCTGATGGTTGACTCTCACTCCATTCCCATTACTTCACTTTCCAGAAAGTAATAGATTTGGCAAGAAAAGTGTCTGATGGTTGATTCTCACTCCATTCCCATTACTTCACTTTCCAGAAAGTAATAGATTTGGCAAGAAAAGTGCAGAAAAGGATTGATGACAATAAAATCAAATTGATGATCTTTGTTTATACAAGTATTTTCTCGTTTTTGACAAAAATACAATGAAAATGAAGTAAAAAAATCAGTGAAATAATAAAAAATATTGTCTATTTTAATAGAATTAAGCAAAATTTTTGTATATCTATATTTTTTTAAATTTTAAGATTTTATAATTCATACCATAAAAAATTATTTTTTACCAAAAATTTGAGTAATTTAATTTAATTTGAACATATAATTGGTGCAACACAAATACAGTAATCTAGAATAGAGAGAACAAAGGAAAGAAAAAAGTGAATTTTCCAAAAAATACTCAATTAAATAAATTTTCATAAAAAGCATTTAAAATAAAAAGTTTCAGCCAGAAAACATTTAGGAATCATCAAAAACTCATTATGATCCTTTTTTGAGAATCCTAATCACAATTATAATAAATCAATTAAAACTGCAATTAAAAAAAAAAACTGAAGTTGAAAAATTTTTTGTTTATTTATTCCTGCCATGGATGGCAAATGCCATCACTGGCATGAAAGAGATTAATATATCATTGATAGTCTATATGCTATTCTACAACTCAATATAGTCCAAATAATTATTGTTTATCATGAATTATTGAGAATAATTTCCATGAATTTTCCACATCTAAATGGATTAAATATAAGGTAAGGAAGACATTAATATAAAAATGTGAATTATATTATTTATTTGAGCACTCCAAAAGATGGCAGGTTCATCTTTTGATAAAAATAGAACTGAAAATTAAAAAAGAAAAACTTCATTTTCATAGTCTGATTCGATTGTCTTGCCATTTCACTATAATGCATCAGAAATTTACTCACTTTTTATTGGTTGCATGAGTGTATCCATTTCCAGGAAATCAAACTTTTTGTTTTCAATCACAATTCATATATTATTTTGAGGAGGTTTAACCAGTTTGTTAGAAGAGCCATTGCTGCCACTGCACATTGCTGTTAGAAGAATCATGTGCATGATGAAAGATTGTGAAATGTGATCATGGCTTAAGTGTTTCCATATCCTTGATAATGATGATTTCATTCCTGTTATTTTGTTTCTAAGCATTAATTTTTCTAAAAAGTCTGCAAAAACACCATGTAGGACTATATCAATAATTTTAGCTTCATCCCATAGAATTTGATAATTCTCATATGCTTTTTGGCTTATTCTGTCTATTAAATCTGATCTTATATTGATGTTGAACAATCCTGTCACATAATTTCTTACCAATTCTTATAATTCTTATTATATATTTCTCATTCAGCACATTATTATTTCTGAGAAGAATATTATATATACCACTTTTTTCTAATTTCTA
This sequence comes from Olivierus martensii, assembly GCA_000484575.1. NCBI lineage: Eukaryota > Metazoa > Arthropoda > Arachnida > Scorpiones > Buthidae > Olivierus > Olivierus martensii. The sequence goes on from AYEL01086843.1 coordinate 11,975, forward strand.
AATGGTCTCTAGGTTTTTTGTCATTTCAGATAAATGTGACTAATATACTAGCATTACATTGTTCAGTAATTTTAATGTTATACTGATTTTCTTATATATTTTACAGTCTTCTTGAATGCACAGTATTTTGGGAAACTTCAAAAGCAATTATTGTTTCTTCTAATATCATCTTGCAGGGTATGTAAGTTATGATTACCCAATTCTTTGTAAAATTCGCTTTTAATTTTAAATGAAAGTTTTTCAAAGTGCTTGTGTTTAAAGCAATCTGCTATATATATGCTTGTATATTTAATTTTTCTGGATATTTGAAAAGTGTGTGCCCAAACAATATACTCTTCATATTAATGAAGAAATACAAGAATCTTTATATTTAGGATTGTCTTTGGAAAGGTGGTGTATAAAAGAGAACTGGTAAATAGTCTTACAACACATGTTTGTGGAAAAAAAGTCATTTTTTTAATACCCACATATTTAGAAAATATTGACTGATCTGCTCAATTTTAATCAAATAAACATAGCATTTAGTTTTAGTATTTATTTAATAACAATGTTATGTTTATTTGATTATTATTATATATAACATTTTATTTTTTTAATGTAGAAAATAAATTTAACATTAAGATTACTGAACAATGTAATGCTAGTATATTATTCACATTTATCTGAAATGACAAAGAACCTAGAGACCTCTTGGAGAAAACTACTTGCTTAAAACTAAATATAAGTCAAAACAGCACTACTAGCAAGCACAAACAAGTTTATTATGGTATAACGTTTTCAGACCTATGTTTGGTCCCTCTTCAGTACCATACATTTACTTAAATACCATCTTTTAACGGAACATTATAAAATAGAATAAACATATTCCAAAAATCAAAAAAAAAAAATTTTTTTTTGGAATATGTTTATTCTATTTTATAATGTTCCGTTAAAGATGGTATTTAACTAAATGTATGGTACTGAAGAGGGACCAAACATAGGTCTGAAAACGTTATACCATAATAAACTTGTTTGTGCTTGCTAGTAGTGCTGTTTTGACTTATATTTAGTTTTAAGCAAGTAGTTTTCTCCAAGAGGTCTCTAGGTTCTTTGTCATTTCAGATAAATGTGAATAATATACTAGCATTACATTGTAATACTTTAACCTAGAGACCACTTAGAAATTACAAAAAAGTGGTATACAGGTAGGCCTCGATTAGTGAGAATAATGGGTTCCACGAATTTCTCGCACTAATCGAAGTATTAACTATATGCAAAATATGGTAATTGGTTCTTGCTTTGTGAGATTCCGGCCATTAGCCAATCTCACGATGAATAACCACAATACTAACTGTTTAAAAAATATTTATTTTCATGTTTTTTACATCGTTGTTCATCATCTAAATTAATAACTTACCAGGATTGCATCTCAAACATTAACAAAACAACCGCCAAATCCAAACCAAAATATCGAATCGAAAGTGCAGCCTGGCCACCAATTCTGGATCGAGAATTGAGTGGAGAGTCTGATTTGCGATTAAGCATTGCAGCTTTATTGAATCAGTAAATTAGTTCCAGATAGCACTAGACTTTACCTTCAACAACATATATTTTCTTCAGAGGAAAATTAATACTGGAAGCTAATTCTTCAATATCCTTTTTCAGTTTACCTTCCGAAAGTGGAACATATTTATCAAACAGGGGAGCAATATAATCAAGGTATACAGTTACTAGAATCTAAAAAATAAAACATATTGAAATATTGAATAATATTTTAAAATAAAATTATAAAATGTTTTAATAGAAATGAATTTAAACATAAAAAATAATAACCATAGCACTGAGAGAAGTGTATGTTTTTACAATAAGTAAAAAGAAGTAAAACTATAAAAATGCAGAAAGCATTTTCAATTTTAATAACTCTCTTGCAATACAAAAAATAAATTTATAGTGAATAGGATTATTAAAAAATTCATATATTTTTATATATGACTTATAATATTATATAAAATTAATATTAATTAATTTATATCTATTTAAATAATATAAATATAATTCTGTAAATATTATATAAGGAGAATTAGCATAATTATATAAGTAGATATAATGCACACATAATTATGTACTATATATATACTTATATAAATATATGCACAAAATCATTTCTAAACATATTCAAGTTTTTTACATTTTTGGGTATAACAAATAATGTCTATAAAGAGAAATCCAATCTTGACCATTGACAAGCATTATAACTGAATTTTATTGTATTTGTTTAAGTTTCTAGCAATCCATAACATGGGAGAGGTATAATTAATGGACCAGAGATGTATGGATGAATTATTATTACAGTCAAACCTGTTTTTATGCGGTCGGTTTTTGTGCGATATTTTTTTTTTTGTGCGATTTTTATGTGCAATTTTTTTGTGCAGTATATAAAAACATTCCATCAAATGCATATAACGAATAAAAATTAATTAAAAAACTGTAATTAAAAAAAATAACGCACAAAATCCGACCGCATAAAAACAGGTTTGACTATATATTACCTCTATTGGGTCAGCAAAAAGGCTAACCTAGAAACACACTGGAAGGATGCTGGAAAATCAGTAGTAAGCCTGTATTTTGATATAGTTTCTTAATTTGTTACTTTTATTTCAATGTAAATTAATGTTATAAAAATAAATATATATCATAAATTACAAAACTACTGTTTAATTTGAAGAACGTTTGTACACTTCAAATTTTAAATTAGCCAAAAATATAGCAGATGTTTAAATTTGATAAGTGTATCATTTAACATTCTTTTAAAGAAAAACAGAACTGCATATATATATATATAAAATTTGTTTTATTTATTTATTTTTATAAATTTTATTCATTTTCTGTATGCTTTATATATATATATCATTTAATAATACTAGCAAAAATCTGGCATTTATCAAAAGATTTGTTTTCAAAATAATTCTGAAAACAAATCTTTTTTAAATGCCAGAAATGTTTTTTATTAAAGTAAACTGTTCTCATAATATTAAGCATCAGTTAATTTGAATTAAATAATATTTATGTTAAATTCAAGATTAATTATTGCAAAATAAGATAAATAACTCTTAAGAACTTACCAAAGTAATTGCTACAGAAAACAACCATAAATATAAAAAGAAATAATCTCCTCCCATTTTAACTATTTGAACAATACAAGCCGATATTGGCAGAGCAATAAGCATAATTACAATAAACTTCTTCAGTTTATCAGTAATAAAAAATGTAGGTGTCTGTAAAGATATAAATTATATTGAAATATAAATTTGAAAGATATAAATGAAATATTTTTAATAATAATTTAATTTTGAAATTTTTAAAACTTCAAGCAATAAATAATATGAACTTACTTTTAATAAATTTATTAATATTTTAATTTTAAAATTATTAAAATTATAATTGATAAAATAAAAAACTAACCAATTTATTGAATCCATGTCTTTCTTCAATAACAAAATTTCCATATGCTGAGAAAGGAAGATCTATTACTAAATTCAGAAAACTTGCCACGAAAACAAAGACCAGAGTTTGAATTATCTGTTACAAAACAATATGCTTAGAATACTAATTCAATTAATACCTATAGTTTTGTTGAAATTATTGACTACTATAAATATTCGTGTATAAGCCATGGAATTTTTCCAAAAAATTTTTGAATAAGTGGGAATCAGCATATATATAAAGCAAAAACATATTGAAAAATGTTTCAAAGATTATAAAATTCATTGGCTCAGTTATAATGCATTTCTGTTGTTCTTTATGCCAACACATGATCCTTAATATTTGTTTCCAACAAAAACCATTATCTTACTGATTCTTTCAAGTTTTTTGTTAAAAATATGAGGTATGTATAATTGTAACTAATTTAATATTTTTTAGATATTTACTTATCGGATACTGATTAAATATGATTGTAAATACATAAATTGGATGTATTTATTATCACATCTTATGAGAGAAGTGCAATTTATCATATTTATTTCTAAAAAGTATCTATTTCTTCTCAATTTTATTATAAAAATACATGAATGTGGGTGAGTGTCATATTTAAATACATTCAAAGATATTAATTTATTGGATGGAAGAAATAAGATAAGAGACCAATCTTTTTTGTTAATAAACAGGGCAGCTACTACTATACATAACAGTTAATATTGAATAGAATGTAATAATCAATATACTGATCTTTATGATCAACAATTTATGCATTTCCTGATACTTTGATCATTTAGAAAATACGGGATGATTATTTTACAGCAGATTTGGTATCAGATTTGTGCTTCTGACAATTGTGAAGAAGTGTAATAAAAGTGCATACTGGTTGAAAAGCCAACTTGCATGCAAAAGTGCTTAAGTTAGAACAAGATTTTCATTATGCATTTTAATTTTTCTATAATTTAAATCTTTTTAAAAATTTTGCTAAGATCAGAAATGATGGAACATTTTTAATATTTCTTTGATATTTTCTGTTTACAAACATTTCAATAAAATTTTGTTGTAGCAAAACATGAATGGACAAGACAAAACACAATATGAGCACATCCTGTTCCCTTTCTAGTTTTCTCTCAGCATTGCATTGCAATATTTCAATGCAATCAGTTTGGAATTTTGTTTTGTTTAAATGTCTTTATTTATTTCAATAGTGAACTAGATTTGGAAAATTTTTTCAATTATAAAAAAAATCATCTATTTCAATGAATATTCTATTGTTCTAACACTTGAATGCTGGAGATTGGCTTATGCATAGGTTTTAAATTTTTACCAATTTTTAAACTCTGAAGACAGGGTCGGCTTATACACGAGTATATATGCTAAGTTTATCATCTTTATATTTTATTCAAAAACAAAATATTTTCAAATAAAAAGTAAAAGTAGTTTAACATATTTTAGTCTGTGTTATTTTATCATTCTTACATATAAAATTTAATTATTATTATATAAATTTTTTTAATACATTGTGATGAAACTTGGATAAACAGCAATAAAAATATCTCAAATAGACATTCTTTTTAGAATTTTTCTAGTAAGTTCTATCAACTTTTAATGAAGGATTGTTATTTAATCTTATTCTATATATCCATCATGGCCAAACTATAATTCATGAGCTGATGTGAATCTTATCTTAAATGCAGTTTTCAACAATATATGAGTCAATAACTAATTTATATTTTAAAGAAAACAAATAAATAAAGAAAATTTTTAAATATATAAAACTTTAAGATATTTATATAAATTTTACAATATTTTTTCATTTCAACTTAAAGCTTTTTATATAACTGGAACACAGTAAAAAGCTCTAGTTGCAAGGCACAAACACTTTTTATTAATCTACAACTTTTTTCTTGCTTGAACAGTGTTCTTACGTTTCCAGTAATAAAAAACTAAAACATGCCGAAAATCTCCATTTTATTTTCCATTTTTGATAGGACACCAAAAAATACGGAAATCTCCATTTTATTTTCCATTTTTGATAGGACACACAAAAAAACAAAATGTACAAAATTAAAAAAAAACATTGTTATAAATGTGCCTTGAAATGTCAATTGTCGAAATTTATAACAAAATAATATGGCTTAGAATAAAATTGGCGGGGAAAAATACAACTAACGCTATCCGTCGGAAAAAAACGAAATTACTTTCCGAACAACCCAATATACAGGGTGTGCCAGCTAAATCCGGACAAAATAAACAATTTAATTAAACAAAATTTTCATTAAAGGGGTCGAACCTTTGTTAGTAAGACTGTCCTATGCTTACAACTCGCATTAATCGAATATTTGCTCGCACTAAGTGAAAAAAAAAGGTATCATTTTTATAAGTTTACACTTAGTGTTTCTGATTTCCCGGCCTTTGAATCATTTTTATAAGTAGCACTAATCGAGGCCTACCTGTATTTTTGCGAAAGTCGCACTAATCGAAATCGCATTATTGGAACTCGCACTAATCGAGGCCTTGCACTAATTGAATATTGCATTATTCGAACTCGCACTAATTGAGGCCTACCGCATTAATCAAATATTTGCTCGCACTAACTGAAAAATGGTATCAATTTTATAAGTCGCGAATATTTGCTCACACTAACTGAAAAACAGTATCATTTTTGTAAGTCGCACTAATCAAATAAAACTCACACTAATCGAGGCCTACCTATAGTTGCTTGACAAATTTAATAAATATGTGTATTATTCAAACTCGCACTAATCAAGGCCTACCTGTATATCAGATTTGAATTCGCACTAATCGAGGCCTACCTGTACATAAGATCGGAAGAGCGTCGTGTACACTAATTGAATATCGCACTAATTGAGGCCTCCCTGTATAAGAATTTTCTGAAAAACGATGTCAATTTTATAAGTCGCACTAATCGAAATCGCATTATTCGAACTCGCAAATTTTTATAAGTCGCACTAATCGAATATCGCATTATTCGAACTCGCATTTTATAAGTCGCACTAATCAAAATCGCATTATTCGAACTCGCACTAATTTTGTAAGTCGCACTAATCAAATATGGTATCAATTTTATAAGTCGTACTAATCGAAATCGCATTATTCGAACTCGCACTAAACGAGGCCTATCTGTATAATAATAATTGCATTTCCAAATCTTCCAATTAAGTAAGAGCTATGTATATAAATTTAAATATGAATTTGAGGTTCAATTGTTGCATTCTTGTTTGTAACTGAAGAGGGACTTTGTCCAGAAGTACTTTTACTAATTAAAGATGTCTGTTTAAATCTGATTTTCATAAGAAAATTTAGTTATCTGACAATTTATCTATTTAAAACATTTTATCGTATATTATTTTTTTATATAAAAAGTCGTACAATAATAATATTTAATAATCTAATTTTATAAATACTATATAACATGTTATTTTCTAAATATGTGCATGTTTTCTTCATTATTCATCATTGTATTACATCATATTATGCTTCTATTGTATTTTTATACTATTTGTAACATTTTATCATATATGAAAAATATATATAATAAAATGTTAGAACAATAACATGTAATATGGTGTAACATATTAAAAATATTTAAAGTTATAAAAATTAAATGCATGATAATTGTTAATTAATGTTGAAAATGGCTAGCTGTAAGTAGAAAATGTAACAATAAATAAAATTTTTCTGTAATTTGATGCTTGATTTATTATACATTTTTTACTTTAACTATTAATTATGTAATTTTATTTTTATAAATATTAATTTTACTTTACCTTCAACAACATATATTTTCTTCAGAGGAAAATTAATACTGGAAGCTAATTCTTCAATATCCTTTTTCAGTTTACCTTCCGAAAGTGGAACATATTTATCAAACAGGGGAGCAATATAATCAAGGTATACAGTTACTAGAATCTAAAAAATAAAACATATTGAAATATTGAATAATATTTTAAAATAAAATTATAAAATGTTTTAATAGAAATGAATTTAAACATAAAAAATAATAACCATAGCACTGAGAGAAGTGTATGTTTTTACAATAAGTAAAAAGAAGTAAAACTATAAAAATGCAGAAAGCATTTTCAATTTTAATAACTCTCTTGCAATACAAAAAATAAATTTATAGTGAATAGGATTATTAAAAAATTCATATATTTTTATATATGACTTATAATATTATATAAAATTAATA
>AYEL01086845.1:5000-14329 GCA_000484575.1 Olivierus martensii
AGGTGGGGGCCCGTGGTGTCCACCCCCAACGGGTCCGGGCACTTGGGGCCCTGTTTAATGTCCCCAGTGGGCTGCACCCAGTTTCATCTCCCCACGGGCACCAGGGTCCCTGTGGGGTGGGGCTGCACTCCCGTGAAGGGGGTTAGTTACAGCATGATGAATGGTTATAATTTCTTTGTGTGATAAAATATAAGCAAATTTCATTTGAGATATGTAATATATCACCATTGTAATTATGGATATAGAACAGGCTTAACTGCAAATTCAACATACCCCTTTCTTTAACACTAGCGCCATCTATTGATATTTATTTTCATAAAATAAAAATTCGGCCCCTAGGGCCCTAAAAATGGCCAAATAAGAAAAAGATCTGTTGTCGCAGACATCCGAAAATTAGATCTTTCTAACGATACCCTATTTATAGAAATCGATACAGTGGTTCGTCCAAAAAAGGGACTCCAGCCATACACGTTTGACTAATTAGATATTATAGATAGATGTCTGGACACACACTATATTGTAATATACTATATTACAATTAATACTAACCTGTTTATGTGCATTTAACATAGTCAAACTTAAAATACTGCATAAGATACCTATACAGTAATATTATAATATTTACTTTTTAATATACTGGTTTAACAGACTATTTTATCATAATAGAAAAATTCTAATGGAATACTAATCCTTAGAATTTTATCTAATGGAAAAAATTATAAGGAAAATTCAGTAATTTCTTCATGAAATTAATCTTCTTGGTCACTTTAGCAGGTTAAAATTTCTTAAAACTAACTATGTGAGAGGTCAGTATACACATTAGACAGGTGGTCACTATACAAAACAAAAATAGCATTACGTTCTCCCATAATCTGTGAGACTTAAAATCAAATCTGGATCCCCAAGGAATATGTGAATGCTACTATTTTTAATTTACTGCTGATACTAGGAATAAACATAATATTTCGAAAAAACAGCACTTAACAGCATCTGATAAATTATAATTGAATTTAATGAAACATTTTCGACTGTAACACTTGTTATCTACTCACACTTGTGCTTTGAAAATGCTAAACATTTTCAATGCAAAAGTAATATAGGACTAGGCAGAAAAAGTATTAAAGGATTTGGAGTTAAAATATTTAATATTTTTACTTCAAATCCTTTAATACTCTTCTGCCTAGTTCTGTACTGTTTTATGTCCTTTTATAAAGCAGCATAATAATAGTTGCATTTCAATAATTTCAATGCAACTATTATTAGATCTTTAAATTTTTAACTTATTCAAACTTTTGTAAAAATCCAGAATTATCTCTGCACTTATTTTACTAAACTGTTAAAGTAACCATGTTACATAAGTCAACTTAGAAATGCTTAAAACTTATCTGAATTTGTATTAGCTTTTTCAATTTCAAATTTGTGTAAATAAATATTATTTCCAACTATTATAATAGATGAATATTGTGATGATTTTGTTTAGATTGCAGTTATATGTTACTACTGTATTTATCTATTTTTTTCTGATTTTGTTAAGTGATTTGAATTATATTTTCATCACAAATGTTAATAAAAGTATGAGCATTGTAAAATATTATTAACATTCATAACTATTTCTATTCATCTTCAAAAAATGCTTGAGTAGCAGCACTCAGCAGTACAAAAATTAAAATATAAGGCAGGATGTTACATTAATCCCATTATTATCTTGCCATATGTTATTATTTGGAATATAGTTTAATGGGTACTTGTCTTTTATAGGGGCCACCACGACGTGACTGATCGCATCCTGTCGCTTCACGTCAGATACTTTTAGATCACGTGGTTCTTTAACAACAGAATTGTCGGTTCAAATTTTATACATTAGTCGGTGGGCAGCGAAATTCTGTTGTGTTAAACATTCATTCTAAATAAGCTATACATTAGAGAATTGAAGATTCGCCGCCCACCGACAGAACCACGTGATCTAAAACTATCTGACGCGACGCGACTGGACACAATCAGTCGCATCGCGGGGGCCCCTATAAAAGACAAGTACTGTTTAATGTTTTAATGTAACACTGTTTAACATTATCAAATTAGCTTTGGAACTACATGCATAAAGTGACCAGACATCCCAGATTTGAATTGTCTCACTCGCAACGAAAATCGTCCAGGATTGGACATGTAATCTTTTTAACATTTTTGCAATGGCACAAAGTTGCTGTTTCCTTTACTTCATGCTAGATGGTGCTGCTATTGTTAACTGGCAACAAATGTTTTTGCTTATATGCGAAAAGTATTGAAGATAATAAAAATACTATTATGGAGACTGTTACAGAAATAGCCAATTTAAAATTCAAATTAAAAGAAAACTGGATATACACTATTTGTCATTCACTGTACACAAGTTAAGAAATTTAGAAGAAAATGATTAGTCCAAAACAGATTTTATCAAATCCAATGTTAACAGTTTTATGAAAAATGTATCCAATATTTAGAATTTTGATTATCACAATTTGAACATGTTGATTGATTTAAGTGGGCAAATTTAAAAATAGTATTGGCAAAATGTGCAAAACATTCAAAATTTGATGATAATATGGAGCTATTCAATGCTGATAAGGAAGAAAGAGAACTTTCTGATGAGATATCATATGTAAAAAAATATGTTCTTACAAAAATAAATGCTTGGAATGAACAAAAATATGCAACCAATGCAAGATGGATAAAAATATTTCATCACTTTGATATGAACAACATACCATTAAGGAATATTAAGAAAATAGTAGGATTTGCATTACGATATTCAGGCACCAATGGGTAAAACAAAGTTTTTTCCAAAGATGAATAAATTTTAGACCTCAGAAAAAACAGCTGAGTATAGAAACATTAAAAGCAATATTACAAGTAATGTGCAATTTATCCAATTCCTGTGAAGAATTTAAGAATATTTCAAATATTGAAGATTTATTAAAAATTTCACTCTGTGGAAAAATACATATAAAATAATTAAATATTTATTTATTATTATTCATTATATTGATGGTTATATCCAGAGCTGGAGCTGGAGTAGGAGCCTGGAGCCAGAGCCAAGCTGATCATATTCAGTGGAGCCAGAGCCGGACCCATTAAAATTTCTGCTGGCTCTAGCTCCTAACCATCTACCATGTATTTTCGAATATAAGCCAACCCCCCGACTTTAGAGTTTGAAAATCAGTAAAAATGCCCAACCCGTGTATAAGCCTATCCCAACTTTAGCACTTAAAATTTGATAAAAATTTGAAATCAATAAATTACATGATCTTTGATTTTTAGTTACCGATATATTAATGCCATTTGCAAAAATAAATATTTTATTGAAACTTTAAATATATACATATAAAATAAATTATTATAATACAAACCCAATTTATCAATTTAAAAGGTAAATGTTGTTAATAGTAAGGTAAATGATGTTTCATGGTAGCAGTCATACTAAAAAAACTTTTATAGTGATGGAGCTGGAGCCAGAGCTAAAGCCTCCATTTTAAAACAATGACTCCGGAGCCAGAGCTAAAGCCTCAGTTTTAAAACAATGACTCCGGAGCCAGAACTAAAGCCTCAGTTTTAAAATAATGACTCCAGAGCCGGAGCTGGAGCCACAGCTGGAATATACTGTGGCTCTGGAGCCAGTGCTAGAGCCTAACCTATTTCAAGCCAGCTCCCCAGCCTTGGTTATATATATCTATATAATCATTTTTGATATTTTTTGTATTGAGACTAATTTTTTATGTAGTTAATTTTTTATTACGAAAAGAAAAATATTTTTAATTTTTTTATTAATTTATCAGAAGTACGTGTTTTCTCTAATTTTTATATTAATAAACGCATATAAAGATAGATCCAAGATATTTTAATGACGCACAATAAACTACGAAAATATCCTCATCAACGTGTTAAGTATTTTTTTATTTTTATTTAGACACGTCCCGCATTCCAAAATAAAATATTTGGTCACTTTATACATGCAGCATCAGGTTGCTCACCACTGATCTATATTAAATCAAAGAAATAATCGGTTTGTCTCACTTGTCTCGTCGATAGATAAGTTTCCCAAATATATACGATCCAATTAAAACCCAAAACACAGTAAAATATTCCACTTGCTGTGAAAAATTTTCCTACAGATTCCACATACGACATTTTTTCAGAAACTTTTAGCCACTCCATCTAAAGATCCGTTTCTTAGCAGAATACCGGCCACTACACTAAATAAATTGTAGTAACACTAACTGTTGCCAGATAATTACAAATTTTTACAGAAAAAAAAGTATTTTATTAAAATACTTCTCTATTTTTTAATAAAACATTTATATTCAATTCTCGTAAACTTATTTATTTATATTTTTGCCACATTTTCTTTCCTAACAATCAAATTAAAAAATTTATTTAATAAAAAAATTATAAATATGTCACTCTTTGACTTATTTTTTGCATTGTTGATTTTTTGAATATCTGAGCATTAAAAATTAGTGATTGTGAAAGTACACTAATATTAAATTGCTAATATAATTTTCCAGATTAGTTTACTTTTAATTAAATCTGTTTATTTCTCTTGGGATATCTGCCGCATCATCGCCGCAACCTAAGATGAATAATAGCTATCACATGCTGGACATTATTCGTGATGGGATCAACAAAAAAGTTGAAAGATGAAGTTCAATAAGCCGGGCAGAATTTTTCCTCAAAAATTGGAGAAAAGCATTTCATACCTAATTTCGCTAATAAAACACATTCGCTTTTTGAGTCTTTCAAATTCATCCATTTGGGAGATGCTCAAGTAAGTGCTTTTCAAGAACTGAATAAGGAGCTTGATACAAACGCAACTATTGTTCTGTTTCATCTAGCTAAGGATTGACGGCCGGATCGGCCGACTGAATTCGCTTCGGTTTTCTATTCTGGAGGACCCAAATTCGAGTCGCGTATCTTACACCATTTTTGTCCTGGCCGAATGGCCAAGTGGTAACGTGTTGGCATACCACGCAGGAGGACCCGAATGCGGCATCTCCTGAAAAGTTTTTCGGGGTGCTGGGCCCGGCCCGGCGATATTTGGAAATCTATCGACGAATCAAGTGAGACAAACCGATTATTTCTTTGATTTAATATAGATCAGTAGTGAGCAACGTGATGCTTAATGTATAAAGTGACCAAATATTTTATGTTGGAATGCGGGACGTGTCCAAATAAAAATAAAAAAAGGCCCCGAAAGGCCAGCACCCCGAAAACGTCGATTAGGTTGCGGCGTGTCCCCCTCCACGGGATCGGATGATGGACCCGGATCCTCCAGGGTGGAAAGCCATAGATTTACCACGCGGCCATCCGGTCGACATGCGGAGTAATTAAAAATAACCAAACGAATCGGACCGAATTGACTGCGTGGAAACGCTTCGGCTTTTTTTTTGTCAACATATGACAACACTTTCCATTCTAGAAGAATACTAAATGACTGGGCGAAACAAATCCTTCCACAGGATGTCAATCTCTGCGGAAGAGTCAGCCGAATTGTGGAAAAAGGAGATCGACGGGCTCGAACCGAATTGACTGCGTGGAAACGCTTCGGCTTTTTTTTTTGTCAACATATGACAACACTTTCCATTCTAGAAAAATACTAAATGACTGGGCGAAACAAATCCTTCCATAGGATGTCAATCTCTGCGGAAGAGTCAGCCGAATTGTGGAAAAGGAGATCGACGGGCTCGGACCCCATAATGAACATTTTCACGGAGTGGGACCCAAGACTTGAACCCGGACTTTCCAGAGTGGAAACGCTTGATAACGCTAACGGTTAACGCTATTGACTAGTGTTGAACATCGATGTTTAAAATCGATAAAATCATCGAAATGTAACATCGATGTTAGAAAATATTAGTCCCAAAAACATCGATTTTTTTTTTTGGTGCATTGTCAGTAACAGATGCATTGATATATTCATCTATTTCCCAGTATTTTATCAACTACTTTAGTTTATTAACTAGATACTCACTAATATACCGTTCTTTCAATATAAAAACATCCAATGCTACATTGCATAAATTATTTTCTCATCTATAAAGTGGACTAGTCAAGCTAATGTAACTCATCATCTGGATACCTGTCCATAAATCAGTTGTTAATAAGCAAAATGTCTGTTTGAGCTGTTGTTTGACTATGGATACCATGTTAATTTATTGGAAATTAATCTGTTAATCGTTGGTCGAGAAGGAATTTTGTACAAAGATACTATTTCTTTACGAAATGTTGAAAACCTTCACCATCCAAATACTCAATGGCTTATTGTCTTTACATACCATAAATACAAGAACTTGATTTACATTATTTTCTGCTGATTTACCTGATTTGAACTCCTCAATGCTCCTAAACATCTCAAAAATTTTTCTTTGTTTTCCTGGGAGACAATGATGCTTCGTCAGTGTCTTGATAGCGTTTTTCCTCCTTCTGCAAGTCTTTCTGAACTCAAAGAAGTTATGCATGTTTGCTTTAGAGAGGAGACCTTAAATTCGTAGTATTACTAGTTTTCATTTCTTTTTAATAATATATGCAAGTTGCAGAATTACTTTTATTTTTAGCAAAATATTACCATAGAAAGATTTTCGGAGGCATACTTATTGAGCCACAAAGATATAAATTCTTTGAAATAAAAAAAAAGAAACCGAAAGAGTTTCGATATTAATTAAATGACGATAATAAAGTGTCTCACCTGGCAAATATAAGCACTAAATAAATATTGCCAGATGGATTGTTCGATTTTCCTAATGCAAAACCAAAAAAATTAAATAAAATTATCACCAATTATAAAAAATTCCATTTATAAAAATATTATGTAATATTACTTAACCCAAACGTCAATTCTACTACATAAACAGAAAAAGCATCGATGTTCATAAAACATCGATGTCTAAAACATAAAACATCGATATCAAAAAATCGATGTTCAACGCTAGAGTAACCTGAGGCAAAAGTTCGCAACGGGTAAAAGTTCGCAACGCATGAATTTTAATATTAGAGTTGTGGAATCTGGCAGCACTGTATCTAAAACATAAAACATCGATATCAAAAAATCGATGTTCGATGTTCAACACTAGAGTAACCTGAGGCAAAAGTTCGCAACGCATGAATTTTAATATTAGAGTTGTGGAATCTGGCAGCACTGATTGTCAGTCGACGAGGGAAGATAGAAAAGACAAGTGTAAGGAATTTCATGGCTGTACTTCATTTCATCCGAATGTACTAGTATTAATTCTCAGTTCTACTCACAGGTGGCAGGATTGATAAAAGAGTGGTAAAGTAGCCTATGGGGCAAAGATTCGCAAGTATAGTGGGGGCAAGAGTTCGAATGCGAACTTTTGCCCCAAAACAATCTAACGAGTAAAACATGTTTAATAAATCTGTAGTATTTTATTTTTTCTAGTTTTTGTTAAATTAGTAATGAAAACTGATTAAACCGACTATTAAAATCAAAACTAGCAATCATAAAATGGAAAGAAATTTTGTTTTTGTTCATTAAGCCATGTTGATGTTATGTTTTGATTTTTTTTTTAAATTTTTATACCAAAACACGTTTTATTAACTTTTTATTCCAAGATATAACTTTATATTTATTGCCTTATTTATTTAATTCTTTATTTTTAGAAATTATATGAGAAAAACCAACCAAAAACCAATTGATGAGGAACAAAACAGATTAGTTCCAAAAAGAGATTAGCCCAAGCATCAACGTTTATGGAAAAAATAACTTGTCCAGCATGTGAAGAAGAATACACTGATCCTCCAAAAGAAGACTGGATCCAGTGTCACTCCTGTGAAAAATGGTGCATTGATGCCTGCTCAAACTACGCAGGTCTGGGCAGTTTTATTTGTGATTACTGTTAAAGTTAAAAAACTATTAAACAACAATTGTAAACTGTTAGTTTTATGATGAAAATAAAACCTTTTTTTGGAAAATTCTCGTTGCGTTTTTTTACCCCATAATATACGAACTTTTGCCCCACATACAGGGCAAAAGTTCGAAATTGGCAGCTTCTAGAAATTTGTTTTTTGTACGTGTTATGATGGGTAAATTCACATAATGTAATTACCTATCGAATAACAAAGGATTGTAGTATTTTATTTCAAAACTATGCGACTTTCAGTTTATAACCAGGGATTTTATGCAAGCCTAAACTTTAAGTGCAAACTTTTGCCTCACGTTACTATACTATTGACCGATAACGCTTCGACTTTCTGGAGGATCCAAGTTCGAGTCTCGGATCTCACTCTTTGAAAATGTTTATCATGAAATATTGGCCGCCGCCAGATAAAGAATATCCCAAGAGAATATGGCAGCTTAACAAAATTAACCTAATTACTCCGTCAGATCATGCATTGATTAGTTTGGCAGTAACTACTACAGATCCCGCCACATGCTAACCAACACATTATGGTAAGTTAATTCAGTATAAACTATTTAAAAAAGAAAGTTAAGTTAAATTTTTTAAGTAACAGGAAAATAAGATAGAAGAATACATTCCAGTTGAAAGTATTATATATAATACTTTCAACTGGATGTTAAAAAAACGCCTCGGCTTTCCACCCGAAAAACTCGGATTCAAATCTTGATCCCACCCCTTGAAAATGCTTATAAGGCCGAGCCCAACCGGTGGATCCACAGATTGATCCCCATCTCCCACAATCTGGCTGACCCTTCCGCAGGGGTGGGCTGTCTGTGGAAGTTTATTCGCCCTGCCATTTAGTGGACTACTTTTACTGAATGGAATGAGACATCATCATTCGGCCATGATAGCTGCGTGGAAACGTTTCGGCTTTCCATTCTGGAGGACCAAAGTTTGAGTCTCGGGACCCACTCCTTGAAAATGCTTATCAAGAGGTCCGGCCCCGGCCGATCGATCTCTGACCTCTATGATCCGGCTGACTCCTCCGCAGGGGTGGGCAGCCTGTGGAAGGGCTTGTTCACCACATAGTATTCTACCAGAAAGGAATGTGGCGTCATTTGTTGACAAAAAAAATCAACCGTTATCAATCCGTCACTTAATGAAAATTTTATTATTTATTAACCACATACACGGTTGAACAAGAAAAAAAGTGACGTCATCTTTTGTCAAAAGACATTTGGGAAAACTTTAGATAGTTGGGGAAAACCTCGATAGTGTAAAAATTCAAAAGAATAATGTTAATTTATTATATATTTCTATTAACCACATACACGGTTGAACAAGAAAAAAGTGACGTCATCTTTTGTCAAAAGACATTTGGGAAAACTTCAGATTGTTGGGGAAAACCTCGATAGTGTAAAAATTCAAAAGAATAATGTTAAT
>AYEL01086846.1:0-122173 GCA_000484575.1 Olivierus martensii
GATGGCTGTAATAAGCCGAAAACGTTCATATTAATAAATGTCTTTTAAAGTTACTTGTGCTGTGATTTGTTCTATGAAATCATGGAACAAATCACAACACAGATACAACTAACAGGGAATCGACAGGACTTCTGGAGCTTGATCTCAGTGCTACAGCCAGAGAGTGTAAGATACTCTAGCTGTAGCACTGAGATTAAGCTCCAGAAAAATTGGAGTTATAGGATACAGATTTAATTCTGGATCTCTAGGTAATAATGCATCATACTTCTATGTGATTATCAACTGACTTATTAGACAATTATGTAAAATTACATACCATAATTATTGGGGGTATTTTAGGTAAATTACAGGTATTATGTAATTTTATCCATAATTTACGATAATTTAATTTGAAAGCTCTTTTAGGAATGCATAAAGTTAGTTAATCACTGTAAGAATGTATTAATAAAATGAAAAAATTGAAATTCTTTTAAAATTATAAAATTATTTAATATTAAATATATTCATAATTATATTTATTATCAAAAATATTTAATATTAAGCAAGAGAAAAAACAAGTAGATTTTAAACAAATATCCATGTGAAAGCTTTATTCACAGAAAAATTAAATTTTTATTTAAAATGTTCTTGTTCCAATTTGGGTTCATCCTTAGTACACAGTATTGAAAACCACATATCAATTAATATAACCATGACGTAAAAGAACTTAGTGTAGCAGAAGAATTAAAATCTACAAAGGAAACAGGCAAGGGATGTTAATAAACAATAAGCAAAAGAATAGTGTTTCCAATAATGGAAATTCATTTTAAGAAGAGTTGCATAGAGTGATGAAGTCAACTAACATTTGCATGAATTTAATTGCACTTGATATTTTAGGACTTATTTTACTTTTGTATTTTTAATATTATTTTTATTTATTATACGTTTCTTGCAAAACCTTATGTTGATAAATATGAAAGTTTTTAAATTTATAAATGAGTGGTTTAGAATATTAGCAATTATGTAGCGCACTGTTCTGAGCATTATTTGTTCTACAATTTAAATTTAGTGTAAGAGTTGAAGATGGCTGGTAATTGCCGAAAACATTTCTTATATTAAATGTGTTTTAAAAGTTATTTAGACCTGCTTGTTAGTGCTTTGAAGTATTTCTGTAATTAGAAATAATGTGTATTATTATTATACAAAAAAAATTAATAACTTATAATTATTGGGGAATATTACATAATTTCAATAAAACATTAATAATAATATTTCTTAATTAAACATAAATAAAAATATTTTATAAATTTCTTCAAGACTCCTCTGGCATCAAATTTAAGCAAATCAGTTATTAAATAATTTGAATATCACCACTGCAGCTATTCCACTGTAGAGATTTGAGATTGCAGAAGCTATACAGATTAAAAAATGAAAGATGAAAGATAATGACAAGAATGATAATATGCCAGAAGAGCTTCCCATCTCATGGCAACAGTGAATAAGGAATAATCTTTCAAGTCTGAAATCATTAATTTTTGTAAATAGCTTATTAATGACTTTGGTATATAAGATCTTTAATTATTATGTCATTGTAAGTTAAGACAAGCCTTTATAGCAGGGAAAAACTTTTATTAACAAAGAGTAAAACGTTTTAGGTCTATTATAAGATCCACTTTAGTACATAAATGATGAATGGAATTCAAATAGTTAAGGTTAGAATGCATTCAAATCAAAAGTCTAGAATACATTTAAATTATAATTAAAATTATAAAATTAAAAATAAAATTATATTATATAACAATAATGTATGAATTTACATAAAGATTAAGCTTTTCCATTATATACTTGTTATGATATCATTAAATAAATTATTATTAACATAAATTGGTTTTAAATATTATAAATTATAATGTGCTACCCATTTCCAAGAATAGGGGAGGATTTCTGGATTATAATCATTTACAACATGGCACCAGTTCAAACGTCAGATCAACATAACATAAACCAACATAGATGTATCATATCCTATGATCTTACAGCACATAGAATCTTTAACAAAGTAGCTAAAACTTATAAAAGAAATCATACTATTTTCTCAGCTCTATGAAACGATAAGGTCCCAGTGGAACAGTCAAGAAATCCAGGAATATATGCAGTACCACTCTACAATCACACTTTACAAAAACCCAAGCAACATGTAGGCCACACAAAATATAACCTAAGAAAAAGACTAGCTGAACATAAAGATGATACATGACAAAGACAATTAAGCACAGCTCTCTCTTATGTCACCTATGAATATGATGTAACAATTAACTGGGAAGAAGCTGCGATTGTATATCAGCCTAAAAGTAATTATGATATGGCGACCTTGGAGGCTATTGCAGCCAAAAAACAAAGATCAAAATGTAATCTTGTAAATGATTATAATCATGAAACCCTCTCCAGTTCTTGGAAATGGAAATTATAATTAAAATTATAAAATTTTAATTATAATTTAAACGTATTCTAGACTTTTGATTTGAATGTGTTCCAACCTTCACTATTTGAATTCCATTCATCATTTATGTACTGAAGCAGGTCTTATAATAGACTGAAAACATTTTACTCTTTATTAATAAAAGTTTTTCCTGCTAGAAAGACTTGTCTTAAATTATAATAAAGACTTTTATATCCTACCTAAGTGCTAGAAAAAAGAATATACTATTTTATATACTCATGTATAAGCCAACCCCCCAATTTCAGAGTTTAAAAATCAGCAAAAATTTGAAATCCATGTATAAACCAACCTCCAACTTTCAAGTATTAGAACATGACATTCATTGAAATAAATATGTGATTTTTTTTATAATTTAAAAAATTTTCCAAATTCAGTTGTAAGAGGAAGCAGCATGCCACCTGGCAGCTGTATAATTCATTGAAAAAATATGTAAATTCATCTTTTTCCATCACAGAATTATGTACAGTGGTATCTCAGTATACATCCTTAATCTGTTCCAGATCCTTGGACTATACCAAATGAATTTTTCCCATAAGAAATAAAGGGAAAATGACTAATCCATTCCCATGCAAAAATCCTACTGTTATTGGCGTATTATACATTGATGGGATTGTGCAAAATAATTTTACATTGCTTAATACTAAAATACATAAATACAAAAGCAATTACAGTAGATAAAAAAAATGAAAATATGCTCTTCTCAGCAAAGTCACAGAGTACTTTACTGAGAAGAGTTGAGTGCCCACTAGGATGGTGTTGAGAAGGTAGGAAGAGGAGATGCTATTGTTTGGAAGAAGAATCTGCTTCCAATAAAACTTTAGGAATCTGAAATTCTAGTGTTTTTTCCCTTTCTATTTTCTGTCTCTTTTCCCTACTTGGACCTTGTTGAGGGCTCATCAGGTTTGACTTTTACTAAAAATCTGTCCAAAGAACTTTGCTTCTGCCTTCTCCTCAGGATGTTTCGGTAATCCGACATTGTCTGGTCATTACAGAGAATGCTATTATGACTTGTTATAATTTTTATATAAAGAATGTGTTTTTTAAGAGAACACACAACAGACTTATATAAGTTCTAGCACGCGAATCGGTCTTATTCCAAACAAAAGTCATATACCAAGCAAAATTTTTCACATCCAAACAGGACATATACAAGTTGGACTTATTCTGAAGCAGATGTATACCGAGGTACCACTGTATATCATCTGTATTCCCAGATTGTTCTTGGAACATTGGATCATTTGTATATAAACTCTCTGCTCATCAGTGAAATCAGAGTTCTTTCTTGTGTCATCTAATACTGACTATCGTTATATCATCATCAAACTGTTATCATCATATGGCACTCTCATTCTCCTCATATTGTTTATTGTCTGTATTTTTTATTATTATTATTATTATTTATAGTGTTTAGTGAAGCATTGAGTATGAAATTATGTTGTTAAATTCTATTAATACAGTTCTATAGTGTGAGACAAAGGACTGTTCTCTTGAATTCTACTAACACATCATTAAGACTTTTTGTAGAATTTCTGGCCATGGAGTGAACAACTAGGATATCTTGACTATGGACTAAACAATTTGACCAGTGGTGTTGCTAATTCCCAAACCGAACATCAAATCAATGAGCAAATTGAATTTAGGGATAACCAGTTGCTTTGTCATATAAATGGATGAAATAAATATTGCTATTTTATTTTAAATATATAGATAAAATAGATATCTTTTCCACTAATAAACTTAACATGATATATGAAAATATCAATTTTACAACTCTTGTATAATAATTTCTATCTAATAAGGAATGAGAAATATTGTTTTTATTTACCTGTACAAGTAAATGAATTAGATTTTGATTTTGTATATCCTTCACTACAAGTACAGTGAAAACTTCCTTCAGTATTGATACATCCTTGATGGCATCCACCTTTGTTTATGGAACATTCATCAATATCTAAAATAAATAATATCAAATCAAAATTTAAAAAGCAACCACAAATCATAAAATATATAAATTAAATTTTAATAGTTTAATTACAAATTCTGCTGTTAGTTTATTAATTGGGAATTCAATCATTTCACTATATAAATGAAAACAGGGGCAGACTGGTACATATTTTTAGTTCTGGCATTATCCTGACAGCAGCTCATCTATTGGTTAGCAGACCACTAGTTAGACTTTGTATTAAGACAATTCACCACACATATATATTGTCGCAAGGATATTTTGCTGTAAGATATAAAAAAAAATAAAGACAGGAATATTTCAAAAAAATTTTAAAAAAAATTTTTTATACAATTTTTTGCAATATTCCTGCTTTTATTTTATTTTTATAACTTAATGTCCTTGAGACAATATATCTCTAATATATCATCACAAGGACATCATAATATAAAAATACGTAAAATATTACATCTTTATTAAATAAATTAAATACATAGTATTTTTTTATAAAACAAATTTTAATGACAAATTAAAAATAATTACCTAATTATCTAAAATACAAGTCTTTACTTGTGTTCAAATATTTAAATATTGATAAATTTGAATGAAAAAGAATGAAGAAGAATCTGAAATAAATATACATTATATTGAAAGTGCTGTGTGACATAAAAAATCAGTTCATCTGCTGCTGGTCCCTATTGTTACAATAGCACCAGCCCTTCTGGCATTTGCCAGAACGCCCTTATGTCCAGTCTGCCTCTGACTGAAAAAATAAAAACAGTGACCACTCTCAAATGAAAATTTGTATGTATTGTATAGAAATTATATAAGTAATTAATCTGAAATTAAGCTTTAAGAAATGAGTTTATCAAAATTCAAATTGGAGTAAGATTATAAATAATCAATGAGAAATTAATAATAATATTGATAAAAATAACAAATATTTTTCTTATAACTGATATATTTTTAGCAAATACATTTAAATAGATGAAATAAATCTTAAAATATTATTATTGGAAATTCTAATCTTTCATATAGAATTTGAAAGATAAAAATTGATATTGTATTATCAATAAAATTTTTATTAAAAAATATTTTTTTAACGAAAGTCATTTGATAGGAAATTAATTAAAATTATTACCAATGAAAATATATTCAAAATAGCTTAGAAAATAAAATTCAATTATATAAAAGTTAAAAGTTGTTATATTATATTTGAATAAATTTCATATATAATATTGGAACTTCTAAGGAACCAAGCATATTTAAAAACAATTGATATTGGATTATATCTATCTATCTGAATATCTGTCTGTCAAAATTAATATTTTATATAAATATCTGATTTGAATGAAATTCATGCATATTATTGAATTAGTTAGCATACAAGCATTGCAATGCTCTTCAAATGGTATATTTTTCTTGCTGTCATTGTTTAAATGTTTATAGATATTTCCTCTAGAATGTATCAAAAGATGCTCATTTAGGAAAATAGATTAAGAATGCCTGCACTAGGGGATCAAATATACTAAAAATAGTTGAAATTAGTTTATTATTGCTAACAACAATAATAATAATAATCTGTATTTAATATTTTAGAATTTTCAGAAAGATGCAAAATGCAATAATGGGGAGAGTCACATGATTGATTCATAAATCTTAACTAATTATGTATATATACAGAAAAAATAAAAATACTATTATCAAACAATATTTCTTTGCATTCTTCCACATTTTACAACTATAAACTAATAATTTCAAAATATATTTCAAGATTGCAAAAGTTAAAACATTATTTGAATAACATTTCTGACCCTCATTTAGGATCATCATTAGGACTAAAACAATTCATCATGATTCAAGATCTAATTCTGACACTATTATAGATTCTCTCAGTAATGTCTGAAACACTTCATTTCTTATAATGACTAACTTCTTGGTTTTATCATTTCAAATGCAAATTATACTTTCTTCTTTGAATCATGATGAATTGTTTGTCATCTTAATCCAGCATCAAGCCTATTGCTTTATCTACTATTTCTATTATTTTTAATCTTTACTTTTTTATATAAGATCCTATCTTTAAAATTAGAAGAAGACAGGATATATTCAATGGATGAAGTAATTAAGAAAGTTGGCAAAATATTACATCATAGGGATTTCCCAGACTTTTAGAAAAATTAAATGTGTACTAAACCTAGAATGCTCATGCTTGTTTTGTTATTATTATATGTAAAAATCTCATAAATGCTCCAACTTCTATTATATACTTATATTATTATTATTATTTTATTATACATTGGTTATACTTACCAATACAATTTTTTTCATTATCTAGTTTGTAACCATCTGGACAATAACAATGAAAACTTCCTTGTGTGTTAGTACAGATATGAGAACAATTTCCATTATCAATGAAACATTCATCAATATCTAAAAAGAAATAAAATAATGTAATGATTTAAATAAAACTTTGAAATATATAAAAATGCAGGTTTAACACTGATTTTCTGACACTCTCAGTTCCAGTGTATTGCTGGATTAACTATTTTCCAAATTAGAAGTCATATAATAATAATTAATCAATACATTTCTGACTCTCAAATTATATTCCTTTCATGTCTTTAAAGTATTATGAATCATTATAAACTTAATCAAATACATTAAAATTTGATTATAACAAATATCATGGGATTGGGTAGAATTACTAGTTATCGATATTATTCATTACATCCAAGAGTGTAAAAAATGTGCATATGATTAGAAATGATTTTATGTATTTACTATATTCATTTATGTGTATATTTAATAAACTGTTTATAAAAATATTTTATTAACTCAAATATAAGAAAAAAAATGATAATAAGTAAAAATCAACATATATTTGAATTCTAAAATAAAAGTCATTTATACAGTGATGATTACTATCTGAAATCCACTATCATGTTTATGTTTCAAGCATGACTATGTGTCTAGATTTATGATGCATTTTCTGCTAAACAATTTCAGTTTACCACATAAAAGTATTTTAAATTGTATTCGATATTTATAAAAATGGTTTTATTTATTTTTTAAACAAATTATAGTTCAAAGAAAATATTGTATTTTTCTTAAGATACATAACTCATAATTTATATACAGCAAGAAATTGCTATTGCTTTTATAATAAGTAGTTATTTTTAAGTCACTTTTAGATAGCTGCATTATTGAGTAAGAAAAAAATTATATTAAATTGATTAATTGCAGAGTCAAGACAATGAACTGTGTTTCAGTCAATTGGGACGGACTGTCATTTCCATTTGGCATATTGTTACAAAACTTTTTTGTGCATATTGGTTTTATTTATTTATTTTTTAATTATTACTTGAATAATGCTTCTTTGGAGACTTAAAATTTTGGGAAATTTTTTGAAAGTTTCTTTAATATTTGCTAGCAAATATGTACTTTAATAAAAATCAGCCTGAAATATAATGTGAATTATTTTTTTTTAATTTTTCAGAATGTCCAGAGGCAAATTATATAAGGCAGAATATTTAGTAACTAAACATGAAAATTTCTTAGAGAATTTATAAAATTGTACATTCTAACAATAATTTGTGTGATATACTTTAGGATTAAATATGGATTATTCTATGTCTAGTGCTACAATAAAAAATCAAATATCATAAGAATAAGAGATTATTATATACATATTGTAAAATTTGGATTTTTGATTTGATTCTAATTTTGATTGCAAAGTAACTAAGATGTAATAAATGAATTTGAGATATAAAAGTTTTCAGATATTGTATCCAAGATACATCATAGATATTTAATATTGTATTTTATATATTTTATAAGCTTATAAATAATCAAGACAAAATTATTTAATATTTTCTTTAGAAATCACTTTTCCTTTTGGTTGTAGAAATTTCAAGTACATTCTTGTAATTTTATATGGATTAAAAGAAGTGGCAGAGTATCAGTGTTTAGAAAACCAGTGTACAATCTATAGTATTTTTAGTAATACAGGCAGTCCCTGACTTACATAAGTATAGCATTCCACATAAACTTACATAATTCAAAATATACATGTCAGAACATACATTATACAGTACTAGTATGTCACAAAGATGTAACATTAAAAGTAGTTTTATTAAAGAATAAAATTAAAGCAGTTGCTTACCATTGTGGAAGATCTGGATTCAACTCCAAGTCCCACACCTCCAGTTTTTCAGGAGGGATCCAGGTTTGGGACCATCTTATTAACTAAAACAAACCTTATGTAAGTATGAATCTAAACAATTTGGAGATTGCCTGTACTGCATTATACTTAAATTTATTGTTTAAATTCAAACAAATAATTAAAATATAAAATAAAATTTTATTGAGAAAATAATAATTTAACATTTATTATAAGCAATAATAATGTACCAATTAATCCTTTTGACATTAGATGGATTTTTATTTTTACAATTAAAAGATATTCATTTTTAAAATATATATTTTAGTAATATGTAGAGTGTATTAATTGTTGTATGTAAGAGTGTATTAATATATTGAATCAAATAAATGTAGTGATCATATCTAACTCAACATTTTTCTAAAAACTTTTTCTAATAGCTATTTGTATTATTTTGAACTATTCTTGTATGTTTAGAAAATTATACTAGTAGTTATATATTTCAAACTAAAATGTTTAATTTGTTGTCACTCTATATTGCTATTATATAGTTTTTTTCTAAATCCTTTTTATTATTATTGAATCAAAACTTTACATTGTCTATTAAATGATTTTGTTAATTTTAAATTCATGTTAGAGACAGTAAGCTCTGCTTAAAGTAAGATATTCTCTCAATGTTTCCTTATAAAATAAATTATCATATAATATGTTCATTTTTCACTGTACAGATGCAAATGGAGACATGATATCCAGAGTTTATAAATTCAAGTATATTGTCTTAGACCTGATTATGATCCTAAAGAAGGGTCAAAAACATTAGTTAAATAGTATTTAACTTCTGCAATCTTGAATTACATTTTAAATTATTAATTTACAATGATAAATCATTGATTAGAAACAACACAAGAATAAAAGAAACCATCATCTAAAAATTTTATATATAAATCACCTCTCTAAGAATTTTTTAAAATTTTCCATTGGTCTAGTGCAAATTTGACAGCAGAGTCTTCAAAAAAAAATCTAATCCATGAAAAAACAACAACATTTCTCTAGTAAATGATTTGAAAATTTCACAAATTTAATTTGAATAGTTTTGAATATTAAATATTTTTGAAAAGCTACAGATAACTGGCTAAAGCAACAAAGAATTCTATTATTTAAGTTTCTTTCTCAAAACCACTATTGTAACTGTTTATTTTTTCACTTTGCAAAAATCATAAATTATGTCTTCTACTCTTGGGCTTATTCATATTATTCTCTTACTATTCAGATATAAAAGATTTCATGAAGCATAATCTATCAATAGATATTCAATAATTTATTAAATATGGAAATGAAAAAATGATAATTTAGGAAAATAATCAACTTATATGAAGAATTTAAAAACATATATAAATCACATAAAGTAAAAATAGAATTTTATACAATAATATAAATAAAATTCTGAGTTATGAAATCATCAAAGCATAAGAGAAATTTTTTGAATCAAAAATAAAATAAAAAGGAATTATATAGTTATTAGCAGTATATCATTAATCTTAGACTTAATAAAGAAATAAATTAAATTATTATTTGAGTTAACAAATGCCAACAAATTAATAATTATATTAATTTATTGACACTTATTATCTCAAAATATTTAAATAAGATATAACTTTTATTATATACATATATTAGTATTATTTTTTTATATGTTCATTTATACTTACCAATACAGTTTTTTTCATCATCTATTTTGTAACCATCTGGACAATAACAATAAAAACTTCCTTGTGTGTTAATACAATTATGAGAACAATTTCCATTATCAATCAAGCATTCATCAATATCTAGAAAAAAAAGTAAAACATAGTAATTTAAATAAAAGTTTAGTATATATAAGAAAAATACTTTAGCTACACTGTAATGCTTCAATTTATTGTTTATTCAACAATTAATTCAGGATTATTAATATTAATTCAAATAAACAATAAGAATATGAAAAAATAATTTTACTGAGAAAACAATAGTCTAATTATTTTTTTATATATTGATACCAATTAATTCTTTTGATAATGTATTTTTTCTATTAAAAAATATTCATTTCTGAAATGCAGGTATTCCCTAATTTACACAAATCATTGAGACTGAAGATTTTTATGTAATTTAGATTTTGCATAAATCTGAAAATAATTTTTTAAGCAAAAATTCTAAAGCAAAAATTATCAATTTGAGATAATGATAATTTTTCATTCTGCTTCCTTAAAATATTTCAAAACAAGTCTTACAGCAAGTTAATTTATCAAACTATTTTATTGCAAAAGAATTTTCAGTCTCCACCTTCAGTTTATAGCCCTAAAAGAGAACTACAAACATAAAATATTTAGAATTTTTTATATGGAATAATTCAAATTTTTAAATATTTATATTTTAAACTCTTTTTGCAATATACAATACAAACTTCAAGGGAATTATAATCCAAATAAATCCAAACAACTTGCCAAAAGTTTAAGAGATAACTATAGAGCATTGCCAAGAAAAACTTTAATACTGAAGAATGAAAAATGCATTGGAGGAAAACAATTAAAAGAGACACTAAAACATAGTAAACAAGCCCTTACCACAGAAACCATAGAAATAAGATCAAGGCAAAACAAAGAATGTTTACTAAATGGTAGGATGGCAATAGACCTCCCCCCGTCTTGGAACTACGCGATAGACGTAATAGGACCGGAAGTAGCCAACGTCTAGAGTTTGTGAGCGTCGGGTGTTTTAAAAAATGGAAACATCGTGATACAGCTGATAGTTATAGCACCATGGCAACCGTTTTATTATTTTTATTTTATTATTTTATTTTATTATTTTAGTTATTTTGTTTATTTTATTCCTGTTATAAAAGTTCGTTTTGGAATAGAACATTATAGAATAAAGAACGCAGTTCGATTTGAGATGTAGCCTGAAGATGGTATGATAAATACCGAAAACGTTAGCTACTGAGAAAAACATAATAGACTCAACTGCTGATAGTGCTTGAATATAAAAGTAGTATGAATACAAGTAGAAGCAGTAGTTTAAGAGATAACTATAGAGCATTGCCAAGAAAAACTTTAATACTGAAGAATGAAAAATGCATTGGAGGAAAACAATTAAAAGAGAAATTAACTGTTTTAATATGTGGATTTACTGATGCTATGAATAAATTGTCTGTGTTAGATGAATTCTCTGAACATCTCAGTTGCAAGCAAATTACTGAAAAACTTTTGCAAATACATACAAGGATGGAAAGAGAAGTATGTTTAAGTAAACATGAAAAACAAAAAACTCTTGATGAAATGTGGAAGTCAAAATAAGCTTCTGTAATTTTTGTGTACTTTAAATACAAAATAAACTTCTGTACTTAAAGTGAAATGTTAAAATAAAACTTGTAGTTTTATTTTAAAATTTCACTTTAAGTACAGAGTCCTACTTGTTGCACATTTTTCTAATGCAGCATTATATGTTCAGTTTATTTACTTTTCAAATTACCCTATGCATAAAATCACACCACACCACACCACATTATTCATATCACATCCTATTAATTTTATAATTAAACGATAATTAATAATTATTTTATTAATTTATGTTATGGTGTTACTATGTATTGGATTAATAATTAATTATTTAAATTTAAGTTAAGTCTATTATTTAATAATCAAATTTTAATATTTGACTAATTTCCCAAAATGAAAATTTGCCTTAGCCTTGAATCATACCAGGAATACTGGGTTATTGTTCCAATGCTTTAATCAGTTAGACTATCAGAGCACTGGTAAATTTTATTTCAGGAAGTTTATATATTAATTAAATTAGTTGGTTTAGAATATGTATAGGCTAATCCAGTAATTTGATGCTGTATTTTATATATATATTATCAAGATATGTACTATTGCAATAATAATAATGTGTAAATTCATTGAATGTTGTTCTTTTTTAATGCCAGATTGAAACCTGAATAAGCTGGAATACTGTCTACAGTGGAAAAATTTTCTGGTCCCTTGAGATTCCAGCTTAGACTGGTTTTACTGTAGTTCCATAATCAGTTCACAACAAGTTTTATATTTGTCGTCTTCGTCAGCCATCATTGTTGTTTGCTATTGGTTATCAACTATCGCCATTGGTCATCTTCATTGTACATCATCTCCATCAGCCACTCCTGATGGGACAAATTGTGTTCCTGACATAATTCCTACATGATTAGTTCTTTGTTAACTGCTGTAAACTATAAACTTCTTTCTTCAACTCCTCTGACTCTCATGTGACTCAGGCAAGGAAGTATTGATATTTATTTCCTCTCTTCTTGCAGGAACTTTCCCATAGTTTGACAAGGAACTAACAAACATGAGAAGTTCCTCATTTGTCATACTGATTAATTTTTATGAATAATTAATTTGTTCTATTTTAACAATTTTTGGATTTAAGTTTTAGTATAATTTTTTAACTTAGTCAAAAATAAGGTAATGCTGTTTGGGAGATCTTTGTGACCTCACAGCTTAATAACAACAATAAATGTTAAAAAAATTTGTTATTGATTAAATAAATTACTTATTTATATTTAAGTCAACAAATATAAATAAATTTTAAATTATATAATAATGTGAGATCCCAGAGACTCCCAGGCAGACTCCCTTGTTTTGTAGATTGTTTTGTTTGTGATTTTGCAAACGTAATTGTATCATCGAGGACGGCTAACCAAGATGACGGATGATGACAGTTGAGGAAGACTACTGACAATAATGGCAGACAACAGTGATGGAGACAGACAATAAAATAAGAACTGTGTTAAGAACAGATGGAACTAGATAACTTATGGAGCTGAGTGAATTGTACACAATGGACTTGTGGACAATTGGAGATTTAATGTCTAATTAGAGTATGGATTACTTCAAAATGAAATAGTGTACATCGGTAAAAAGATCTGTCTCATATATTTGCGGAAGGTCATGGCAGAACTCACTCACTCTCTTGAAAGATGTATTACTAATCAAATTGATATTGTAACATTAGTATTTAGGCTTAACAATATATATACCATTTTATTATATATAATATTCCTTTGTTTAAATAAATATTTGTTATTGTAATAATTAAGAAGTACTTGAGTCAATCTCTAAATACTAGACCTCAGCGTCATGGACTCACATGCCATAATTTGTATTAAGACCATCATTCTGACTTATTATGTTGAAGAATCATGTTAAAAATCTCCTGGTGTCAGGCTGACATATTTACACAATTACATTCAAGAGATTCGAATTAAACATATCCCCGCGATCCTCATAATAATAATGTGCTAATATTAGATGACATATTATAATAAACTTTACATAACTTTTTCTATTGCATTCTCAAAATATTTTGAAAATTTATTGTTATACAAAATTTGGAAAAATCTGTAAGCAGTGAAAGAGAAGGACAAAAACAAGGATTACTCACTTTTATTGACTGTTGCCACAGCTCAATCTGCCACCTGGTGGATTTTTTGGTGTTCTTTCAAAAGTGATCCTAGGTCATTGGGGGTGATTATTTGTATTTCAGAATGGAGTATAGAAATTGAAAACTATATGTTCTATCCCATAATTCTCATAGCAATCAAAAAAAGTAATAAGTTTTCATGTTTTCCCGAATGAAAAGAAATTGAGATTTGTGGAAGATTAAATTAAAAATAGGAAAAGATGTAACTAATAATTTTCATGTTTGTAGCAACCATTTCAAATCATCTGACTTTGTTTTAAATGCTAACACAAAACAGATTTTCATTAATTTTAATTTACAAATATGATATTTGATGATCAGTTCTGATAAAAATCTGATTAATATAATTACTGTTTAGTGCCATTTCACTTGTAGTTTCAATTATATAAATGAGTGATGCACAGCACAATATTAAGTAAAAAAACTTAATTTATTGAAGAATTATAGTACTTTCAGCTTTAATAAGCCTACTTCAGTAAGTTTACAAAAAATTGTTATACAGGGTGATTCAAAAAGGTTGTGACAAAATTTACAGACTTGTAGAGGATAAAATTCTGAGTAAAAGAGTCTAGTCACGTTTTTTGATTTGAGGCTCTGTTTAAAAGATATAACCCTTTAAAGCTAGCCAATCACCATTGAGTACACAAAGCGTCATGACACATCGCATAGTGAACACACGTCACTCGAAATTTAATTTTTTCAAAAAAATTTTTGAAAAAATTAAATTTCACTGAATTCAAAATCCTGTTGAAGAAGTTAGAATAGATATTGATCAAAATACTTCATTTATTTAACAAACAAATAGATTCACTGAAAACAAAAGAAAAGTTTTATTAAACTAAAAATTTTTATTTTCTGAAGGTATTTGAGAAAGTCATTTTCCAGAAAGTGCAGGCTGCAAACCACTGATGAACATGAGTTATTACACTAACTGTTATTACACATGAGTTATTTACATTAGTATTTGGAATGAAATCTGCTCTGGATATTAACTTTCAGCCATTTCTGTGCAGTTTCTTGGTTGCTTGGAAATTCATGAAAAGAAATACCTTTTGTTTTACCACTCCTGCTCTTACAAAATGATACACAGCAATACACCATTATTTTATTATAGAATTTTTTACTTAATTTTAAACCTATTATTTAAAAATACCACAAATTTCAAGAAAAAGAATGAATCTCAACACAGCATATAACAACAAACGAAGCTGAAGTACATGCTTTGCATGCTGCATGTGGAGAATTTTAGAAACTATCAATGTATGCGTGAAACAATAGAAAGTTCTGAAACTGAGAAGGCGTATAGTACTCATGAATTGTAGATGGCAATGATCAGTGTTAATCTTGGAACAGTGATTCCCGTAAATGAAATGATTAATTGGAGTTTCCAGATATAGGATATAATACAATTTTATTTATGTATATTTAACTCATTTATTAATTCATTTTTAAATTAGTTTTTAGTACTTTTTAATTTTTTTTGTTTTCAGTGATTCTATTTGTTTGTCAAATAAATGAAGTATTTTGATCAATATCTATTCTAACTTCTTCAACAGGATTTTGAACTCATTGAAATTTAATTTTTTCAAAAATTTTGTTTTTTCTTTCAGAAAATTCAAATATCCACTTGTTTTCCCATAAAAACTGTTTTTAAGGATTAAATAAAAAATATATTATGGAAAAGTTTGTTTTTAATTAAAAATAATTGAATAAATATAAATTAATATTTACAGTGATCCCTGCATTCCAAACTTTTCAGTTATAATTTGAATCAACAAATCATTCTTGGTACAGTGATTCCCATAAATGAAATGATTATTTGGAGCTTCCAGATATCAAAACTCTGAATAAAAAATTTTTAAAAAGAAATTTACTAGGTAGAGTTTAAAAAAAAAAGTTTATTTGTAAGAATAGAATACGTCTAAATAACTCACATCCAAAAAGGATATATAATAAAATAGTTGAAAAATGAATGCCAGAATTAAAAAATTTTGATGAAAATGAAATAATAATGAATAAATTCAAATCAATATTATGTATTTTAATAGAATTGATGGATATTTTGTTTCATATTATAAAGATTTTATTAAAAAGCTAAAAGCACTATTAGCAAGGAGATATTTATTGATATAAAACGTTTTCGGACCCTTTCTCGGTCCCTCTTCAGTATACAGCTTTGTTTACATTAAGAACACAAGAACATTTTAGAATAATATAAGAAACGCTTTCAGTTATTTAGTATTCTAATAATTCGAACATTCTTAAAAGTTATAAATTAAAATTAAAAAATTAAAAAATTTAAAAATTAATAATTCTAACAATTTTTCAAAAAATTAAAGATTAATATCGTAACAACAGAACATTTTAACAACAGAACATTTTAAGAGGGACCGAGAAAGGGTCCGAAAACGTTTTATATCAATAAATATCTCCTTGCTAATAGTGCTTTTAGCTTTTTGATTTACAAGTAAGGCAAGTGGTTTTATATGAATGAAGATTTTATTGTTCATCCCAAGAAAAAATTCATTAATTTGCTTATATTACAAAAAATTTCTGGGCTTGGTATGGATATAACAATAATATAGTAATAATAGAATTCTAGGTTTTCTAATATTTGGTATTGATCTGTCAAAGTAAATCTGCAAAATATCACAGATCAATAGATATATCAAAGTTAATTTTATAACATTTGGAAGTGAATATCTCATTACAAATTAAATATTTGAATATAAAAACGTATTGTATACAACTACAGACCTAAATACTTGTATTAAATCTCAAATAATTATTAACTAAAAAAAATTCTATAGAAATTGTTGTGTAAGAAATATAAAAGTAGCAAAAACAAAGATTTCCACGAATGAACATCTGTGACAAACATGGAGATTGCTATGACCAATATCAAAGGATTAATAGAAAATTAGGAGTAAGAGGATTTCAAAAAATTTTGATCTTAATGCTTTTGTAAGAAATCTCTTTTACATAATAATTTTGCATTTTTAAAGAATCAAATTAACTTATATTTGTTATCTTGTTTGTTTTTCATATTCATACAGATAATATCTGAGTTATATAGGTGGATTGTTCCATGAAATTCTACATAAGTCAAAACATATCCATATGGGAGCATATGTTATACTTACCTATTAGTGTATCACAATGATGTAATATTAAAAATGGTTATATTAAAAAATAAGCATATAAGTTGCATGGTAAAGCAGTCTTGATATCTTAGAGGGTCTGGATTCAATTCCTAGTTGACACTTCCTGTTTTTCTAGAGGGATCCAGCTTCAAACCTGGCTTGCTACTCTAAAAATAATCCTGCATAACTATGGATCTATGTAAGTTGGAGATTGCCTATAATACTAAAAACACTTCTAAGAATTAAATATCATTACAAAAATCTTCATAAGAGAAACTCCTTAGCACTAAGGCAGGGTATTGCAGCCCTGCCTTAGTGCTAAGGAGTTTCTCTTATAATATTCAGGCAGTGTATCAGTTTCCGTTTTACTGTATTTAAAAATCTTCATATTTAATTTATATGGAAAAAGTCAAAATTCAGGATTTATGAATATTATTACATTACTAATAATTCTTTGAAAATTATTACTATATAAGATCGGAAGAGCGTCGTGTAGGGAAAGAGTGTAGATCTCGGTGGTCGTCAGCAGAAATAATTTTAGAATAATTATATAAATTGCTAAGTCAACAAGTGGTGCCATCTATTAGTTACTAATTAAACTAGAATTTTAACTAATTTTTGAGAATCAAAGTATAAAACTATATATTATAAAAAGGTTATGATATTCAATATACATAATATACAATGGGTTCCCAAATCATGTGATTTCAGAGATATGCCGATGCATAAATATTTTTAGTGAATTTCCATAAAACATGAATGAAAACTTCATTAAACAATTTACTTTTTTCCATATATATTACTTAAGATCTTAAATTTCCTTATCTATGTGTAAAGTATGCTTATAAATTTCATTTGGCTATTCTGTCTGCTACTGTGCCCATTTGTGTATGCCAAATTTAAGCATAAACTTACAATCCAAACTTCAAGGGAATTTTAATCCAACTGAACCTAATAAACTTGCCAAATTTAATCCTTGAGACACATAGCAGAAATAATTTTAGAATAATTATACAAATTACTAAGCCAACAAGTGGTGCCATCTATTAGTTACTAATTAAACTAGAATTTTAACTAATTTTTGAAATTAGTTAAAATTCTAGTTTAATTAGTAATTAATAAATGGCACCACTCGTTGGCTTAGTAATTTGTATAATTATTCTAAAATTATTTCGAATTAAAATTTCCGTTGTCTCTCTCAAGGGTTAAATTTGGCAAGTTTATTAGGTTCATTTAAATTTAAAAGCATTGTAGAATTAATGCAGTTTTTGATTTAAGTAGAAATTTTTAGATGAATTAACCATGTAAGATGAGGATCTAATGTATAGAAAATCTCCACATTTACATAAATGGATTGTTCAGCAAAACTGTATGTAAATCAAAACACATATATCAGAGCATAACTGATATATACTAATGAGTTACAAAGATGCAACATTAAAAATAGTTATATTAAAGAGTAATCACATAAGTCAGCTGGATCATCATGTGGTAAAATAGTTACTTACTATCTTGGAGATATGGATTCAATCCCAAGTCTCATACCTCCAGTTTTTCAGATGGTGTCCAAATTTGTTAATTAACTTAATAAGAAAATAAAGCACATGTACATATGATAAAATGACAAAATTAGGAAAAACAAATGCTCTTATCTCTACATTATAGCTTCATCTGCTTCAATCATTTATATTTTTCTTTTTAAGAAATCTCTACATAAGTACAGTTCTATATATGTCAAATCTACATAAATCAGACAGTCTCAATATATGTATATTAAATATGATAGCCTTTAATAATTAAAAACAGCTCTCAGATATTCTAATCTTAAATGTAAATAATTATTTTAATTGACTTATTCCATATATTATAATTAATATCGCAAATTAATATAGATTTTTTTTATTTACCTTGATTTAATTAAATAGTGATAAAGTTAAAAATTTACTATATTTTACCTTTATAAAGCATGGTTGAAGATTGATTTTCTGAAAGGCGATTCTGCTGGATTGATGAATCTGTTAATAAGTAATATGGTGAAATATTTATAAAAAAAAATACTTTTATCATTTAATAATGTATGTATATTCTCATTATATCCATTTAAGGAAAATTAGATATCTATAATCACTGGCAATTTAGCAATCTCAAATATCAATTTCCCTTAAAGTATTGATAATTTTTAGAAATTACTGTACAAATATATCTATTGATTAAACTGTTTTTAACTCAACAAAATATAACTGACAAAGAATAATCGATTAAGTAAACAGTAAATAAAGAAATCAGATATAAATTTACTAAAATCAATATAATAAAAGCGATATAAAAATTTTAGAAAAGTGTAGAATGATCAATTAATATACTTTTTTTTATAATTTTCTATTATGTAAAATTTTTGAAATCAAGAATATATTGAAAGCATTAATTACAAATCTAATGGCTATATTTTACACCTATTTAATTATATAATTTGGCTATTTTCTTTCAATTAAATCAAGTTTTTCCTAAAAAAATTATTATTAAATTATTTTAAAATAAAAACAAATTTTACTAAGCTGTACTTAATTACTAAATTTAAAAAAATATATTTTAAAATTTAGAAATTTCACGGAACTGAAGGCGCACAAAAATTATGCAATAATTTATTATCCTTTATCCTGGTTTGATAAATTTAGCAGAAAAATATTTCTTCATAGGAATGAACAGTAACACTTTCGGCCTTTATAAGATCATCATCAGCTATATGGTTTTTAACTAGAAGATTATTAGTAGATATATATATTCAATGTTCAGTTTTTCATAACAAAAGAAAAAATATAGGATTAAAAGTACACAGAATAATGTTTTTAATAATACATATATTGTAAAAATTATTCAACCATTTTTTCAACTATTATATTTACTCTTGCGATAATATGCTAACTGTAAATCTAGAATACTCTTGCTCAAAATTAATTCTTACTGCTCTTCGAGACTTATATATAATAAAAAGAACCAAAATTAGCACAAACGAGCAGGCCTAAATAAATTGAAACACTTAAAAACTTTATTTTCGAGGAACGTTTTCGGCTTACATTAGCCCTTATCAACTCAAACTAGATAACATTTCTGGAACATGTTCCAGAACAAAAACTGTTATCTAGTTTGAGTTGATGAGGGCTAATGTAAGCCGGAAACATTCCTCAAAAATAGTTTTTAAGTGTTTCAATTTAATTAGGCCTGCTCATTTGTGCTAATTTTGGTTCTTTTTATTATATACTCTTGCTCTTGTAATTATTTTTATGACTAAATTAATTTGGTATAAATAATACTATAATGCAATTTATCAGAATAGATTTGGACCAGCAAACTGTGCATAAATATAATTGGAATGATTTTTTTAAATTATACAATTTTTTCAACAAATATCAAAAGAAATAATTACACCATTTATCTTATACAATTAAATAAGTTATATATGATAAACATTTAATTTTAAATTATACAATTTTTTCAACAAATATCAAAAGAAATAATGAAAAAATAATTACACCATTTATCTTATACAATTAAATAAGTTATATATGATAAACATTTAATTTTTTAAAATAGAATCAAATTTCTTAGTCTTGATAACTGTGGATTATAAAATCTGCCTGATCATGGATATAAAATTTACAATATCATTACATCTTGAAAAATTTACAGAATTAAAACTAGAGAACTGGAAAACATTGAATATAATAAAAAGCCAAATCAGTACTAATACTTATTAAAAGAAAATAATATAAATGATTATTTATTTATAGATTTCTGCTTTTATTTTTAATAATTTTTTAGAGGAAAAATAATTCGAAAACATTCAATTATATTATAGAAATATATATATAATAAATAAAACTTGCACATTAATTATATATACAATGTTTTATTTTATTTGAATTACTTTCTTCAGTTCAAAAAATACTTTTCTGTCAATTATATATGAAATAATTTTGAAGTAAATAATAAAAATTATTATGTAAAGTTCAAAGTACTACTGCCGAAATGTATCGACTAAGAGAGAAAACAGTTCAATGGCAGGAAACATTAAATCTCAAGAAAGAAATTACAATGAAAATATTGCAAAAGAGCTTTCTCTTCAGTTCAAAAAATATTTTTCTGTCTATTGTATATGAAATAATTTTGAAGTAAATAATAAAAATTATTATGTAAAGTTAAGTAAGTACTACTGCCAAAATGTATCGACTAACAGAGGAAACACAGTTCAACGGCAGGAAACATTAAATCTCAAGAAAGAAATTACAATGAAAATATTGCAAAAGAGCTTTCAGCTTTATTAGTCCACTTCAGCTACAGATAAATTCAAACACATACTGTAGAACATTAATCTTTATTCTAAAGAACAATCACTATAAAAATGGAACAAATGGTTAGGTGCATGCACACCAGAGTTTAAGATTATATAGGGTTTTAATATTTACATAAATTTTAGAACAACAAACATAGGAAAATGGCTATACTATCTAGTTTAAATGACAAAATACAAAAGTTTAACATAATAATGTGTAATATTAAAGGTCTAAACATAAAAAAACTAATTTTTTAACTCAGATAGCTTATTATTATGTTAAAAATTATTATTTTTTAATGAAATACTGATATATTTAATAAATAATTCTGAATTAAAAGTTAAAAATCATCTACTTTTTGAATGTTTTCTCTATTTTGAAATGATTAAAGATAAACGAATTAAGACAATTAATTAGCACACACAGCAGTATTAAAAATAGACTAAAAACTTTTATTTAGTATTGTTTTCGATATTATAAATATCATCATCAGCTTCTGTTATGAACAATCTTATGAAGTTGCACTCTCTTGGCTACCAGTTTGAATTTTCCAATTTTGAAGCAGATGACTGAGTTTCTGCTACAAAACCAATTGTACTGTATTGTATAGCTATATATGTGGTTTTTTTGAATGCACAGACTTGTTAAGACTAAGGGCCACATATATTCACTGTGATACAGTGAATCTATGTAGCCCTTGGTCCACAGTTCCAGAAAAACCACAAAAGTTATATGTTATATCCAGGGCTAGGGTGTCGGCAGGAAAATGTGCCGACACCGACTCCTATGATAGTAAACACGCACAAATGATTTTTTAGAACACATTTTTATTCAATATTTATTACTGAAAAAATTATTTATTCACTAAAAAAGAAAATAATTATTTAATACATTTTTTAAATTTAAAACTAATAAATTATGAACAATGAGAAAGTTATTACCAACACCGATGCTGACACCTCAGCCCTGGTGTCAGCATATATATGTTTATTAATTACATGTTACAAAGAAATGTAATCAAAAGTAAACAAACAATTTTTAATTGGATGCATGGCATTGTATTAATTTAAAAATATTTTTGTTAGGTTCAACATTGTAATAGCTAAATGCATAATTGATTCTAAATTTTCATTAGTTAAGTGGCAGTGTTATATTGTGTGCATGTACAATTTTTTTAAATTACCAATTTCACACACACAAAACATTTATTTTCACTATATTTATTATTACAAATATGATTATTATTATTTCCTTAATATTTAAAAACAATTTCACATCAGAAAAATATTACTTGAAAATGCATCAAAACTACAAATAATATTTCATTTATTGTGGAACTTATTAAAATAAAACGTGGTGAGGCAGGCTTTCAATAAATCAATGAAGAGTTGCGGTCTGTGCATCGCAAGTTTAGAGAGTATTGCAATTAATGTCCATATTTTTGATGGTTTTTTTTGTTTTTTTGATACTTCATATTTAAAAAAAAAAAATTATAAATTCAGAAACTCTAACAACTATCTGTATTTTAGAATAAAAAATTTTTTAAATATTAAAATTTTCTTGATTATATTCTGAGGTTGTCTACATTGGCATTGAATCTTTTCAGAAAAATTAAAATTTTTATAAAATCAGTAAAGAACTGATACTTCATATTTAAAAAAAAATTATAAATTCAGGAACTCTAACAACTATCTGTATTTTAGAATAAAAAATTTTTTAAATGTTAAAATTTTCTTGATTATATTCTGAGGTTGACTACATTGGCATTGAATCTTTTCAGAAAAATTAAAATTTTTATAAAATCAGTAAAGAACTGATTTATAAAAAATCTCTAACACAGTTATCAAACTATAGGTTTATTGAAGTGAGTATCTGATATTATAAATCAAGGTTTCTTCAAAGAATTTTAAAAAAATTTGTGGCTTGCTGTATCCATTTTAAGTTTTTAGGATAAAAAGATAAAATATTTTTTTCATATTTTTGCAGAAAACAGAATATTTTTTTGTTTTAAAAATTTATAAAATATTTTGCAATTTCATAGTTATCAGATTAAGCATATTTGTTGATTTCTAATTGTTGTTAGTCTCCAAAAGATTCCTGTAAAATTTTCATAACTTTACTATTCTCTAGAAATCACAAATTTTATATAAACAAATTGAAGTATACTTTCATATTGTTGTTTGAGATGGTTTCTATATGTTTAGTGACACTGCTTTGCTTTTATTATGAGGGGAAAAAAATAAAGTAAAAATTTGTTTCTAGTGAAAGTGCTTGTGTCACATCTATAGAAACCAGTTTCATGTTTATATGCAGCAAAGATCTAAGCACACATTAGATATGGGAATAATTTTACACTGAATTCAATTCATTTGCCCATCTTAAAAATGAACTTGATCTACAATGAAAAGAAATAGGATGATCAATCATTCAAAATTTTGACAAAAACATCAGTTAATTTCTAATTTGAATTAAAAACGGCAAA
Source organism: Olivierus martensii (assembly GCA_000484575.1). NCBI lineage: Eukaryota > Metazoa > Arthropoda > Arachnida > Scorpiones > Buthidae > Olivierus > Olivierus martensii. The sequence continues at coordinate 24,033 of AYEL01086846.1, forward strand.
TGTTAAAACTTGAATTATTTGATTTAAGTTTTATAAAATCTATCAAGATAGTTAGAAATTTTGACAAAAACATCAAGTTAATTTCTAATTTGAATTAATTAAAAATGGCAAATGTTAAAACTTGAATTATTTGATTTAAGTTTTATAAAATCTATCAAGATAGTTATGCTGTCAATGTCAAATTTTGAAGTAACACATAATTAACCTTATACATTCATCCATTTAATCATCTCATGTTTCCCTATTATAAATATGGAACTTTTAATAGATTTTTGTTATATTTAACATATGGTTATACCATTGAAAATGATTTTGATAATATATATTTTTTAATCCTTTTATCTTTAATCATCTTATAAATTCAATTTTTTACCTGCTTATTGACTATAAATGAATTAAGACAATTAACTAGCACACTTAGCAGTATTAAAAATAGACTAAAAACTTTAATTTAGTAACGTTTTCGATATTATAAATATCATCATCAGCTTCTGTTATAAATAACTCTGATGTATAACAGAAATGATTGAAATTATGAAAAGAAGTGAGAGTGAAAACATTATAAATAACAAAAATAGCAAAAGTATTTCAGCAGCCTGATGTATAACAGAAACGATTGAAATTGTGAAAAGAAGTGAGAGTGAAAACATTATAAATAACAAAAATAGCAAAAGTATTTCAGCAGCCTGGAAATACGCAATTAAACACCGGTGATTATACTACGGATTTTACATAACAAAAAACTATTTGCTACATTTTCTTTTACTGGAGTTGTTACTTTAATAACTGGATTGGAATTGGATGGTATTATTTCAGGATTCATGAGTGCACTTTTAAAAAATGGAGAACCATATTTACATTCGGCACATTGTGCAATGATTTCATATTGGAATGGAACAGGAATGTATACCATGTATTTAATGATGATTGCAGCTATAACATGGAAGAATCCATGGAAATGTATGTAGGCATTGAATAAACTTCAGCAACATCATGACATCCATGGGAATAAAATTGTAATACATTTTATGAAGTTGCACTCTTTTGGTAGCCAAAAAGTGAAATAGCACATTCTCTGGTTTTATTAGCATATTTTGTAAATAATCTTTCTTCCAAGATTGTAGCTAAGACAGAAGTTCATCTGTATTAAAGCTCATCTACTTATCTATTAATAATAATGAAGAATAAAAATTCTTTATCATTAATATGACAAATAATTTCTTTATTATAAATAATTTGTTTGATTTTAAAAGCTATATTTTCATTTATTTAGATAATTGATTACAAAAAAGTAACTGAAAAAACTCTTAAGCAATGAGATTGACCTTTACTTAATTTTACTGTGGTCAAATTCCATTGCCAAGAATGGAACTCCTAGTTTTAATATTACATCTAGTGTTTACTCTAAAGCAGTGTTTCCCAATGTGGGGTGCATGCCCCACATGGGGGCAATTTGAGAATAAGTTATTAACAATGAACTTTTTCCAGTTTTTTTTTTTTGCTTTTAGCGGCAATATATACAGTTTATAAATATATATTGTGACATACACATTTTTAAAATTAAAATCAGAATGTACACAGAGATTGTGAAACTTTATTTGCTGTTTTTTCTTATTAATTTATATTATTATTATTTTTTAACAATTTTTAGTGATTTCTTCCTCAGTACTTCAACTGTCCTTTTGTTCTTTTATTTTTCTGTTTTATGGATGTCATGTTTTTGGAAGCCTGTTTAGACCAAATTAATAGCTTTTTAGGCTTTCTCCATGTGAATAGGAGTTCACTTTCTGAATAATAAAAACTATATGTCACAGGGGCATCAGGATTTTAGAGATGCTTAGGTTGGTTTATAAACTCAAAAACAGGATCCCTATTTTTGAGTTTATAAAAGCATTTTAAACTGATATCATAATTATAGTATATACTTTAGAGCAGTGGTTTCCAACCTTTTTTGGGGCATGCCCAACCAGTGGAGTTTGGGTATTCCCCAAAAAAAGTGGCCACCTTTTTTTGGGACATTGCCCAAAAAAGGTTGGGAACCACTGCTCTAAAGTATATACTATAATTATGATATCAGTGAGAGAAACTCCTTAGCACTTAGGCAGGAGTGAAAAAACACAACTTAGATCTTCATTTAAAAAGTAGTAGCGCTTTCGATTTTTTAATAACAAATTCCTCTTCAGCTGTACATAAATGTTAGAACACTTAATAAATACCGATTATCAACACAAAATGGAAATTTTGCGTTAATTTTGAAATAACTTCAAAATTATTTTAAAATACATTGTTATGGTAAATAACAACGTATGGTAAATTACCATAACAACGTATTTTAAAATAATTTTGAAGTATTCCATTTTGCGTTCGATAATCGGAATTATTTTAAAATACATTGTTATGGTAAATAACAACGTATTTTAAAATAATTTTGAAGTATTCCATTTTGCGTTCGATAATCGGTATTTATTAAGTGTTCTAACATTTTTGTACAGCTGAGAGGATTTTGTTATTAAAAAATCGAAAGCGCTACTACTTTTTAAATGAAGATCTATGTTGTGTTTTTTCTTGACCCTGCCTAAGTGCTAAGGAGTTTCTCTTATATTGTTCAGGCAGTGTATCAGTTTCCGATTTATTTTATTTATGATATCAGTTTAAAATGCTTTTATAATTAGCTATTTTGTAGCAAAAAGCTTTCCTGAAAATGTTTTCAGTGAAACAACATACTATAAATTATCTCAAAAATATTACATAGTTTTCCTAATTGCATATTTCAGAAAGAAGCTGATAATGCTATAGATGTATCAATTAATGTGTCTATTAAAGCAATAAAAAAAATCAACTCAACAATATCTAAAAACCATTGTAACAAACCAACAGGATAAGTCAGTTTCTGTCTCATAGAAACTGTTCTTTAGTAATTAAACTTTTAAGCAAGCAAATTTTAGCATTCAATGCAATTAATATCAAATTAAATTTCACTTTTCAACAATTCAATTTTAACAAAAGTTCTTAATATTTTTGCTACAAAGTTTGTATGCAAATATAACTGTATTATACATGAAAAACATTATATTATACAGATTCTTCTCAATTTATAATGGAGTTATGTTTTGATAACTCCATCTTAAGTCAAAAAATGACCTATAATGGCAATAATTTTAATTAATAATAATAAATAACAGAATATGAATCTTTTAAAATAGCATAATTGTCCAGATTCGATCCCAGAATCTCAAGGTTATAAAATAATCCAGAATTGAACCACGATTCCCAAAGTGATGAACGATTGTTTTATTAAATTTTTAAGAAAGTAAAATATTTTTAGCCAATCAGATATTATCTATTCTAAGGAAAATAGTCAAGTTTGGAATATTGTAAGATCAGAATATCATAAGACAAACGACTAAGTTGAGTATAACTTGTATATCACTAGGATTACTAATCAAATGATCAAATACAAAATAACTCTTGCAGTACAAATAAATTTAGAAAAAAAAAAAATTGAAATTAACATTTGTATTTAAATGTTAATTAAATTATAAATTTTAAATTTATTTGAAATAAAATTTGTCCTAACCCAGAATCAAACCAGGACACTAGACCATTGTGACACAGGTTCTCACTCAGATATCTTATATATTGAAATTTGGGAAATCACCTGTAGCCTATCAGGATGATAAGCTACATTTCTGATCAAGCTAAGCTAACTCTGAAGCCAAAAGCCATCTATGAAAAAGCCAAGCCAATACACTGAATTCAATTTAAAATTATTTTTTTAATTGGATATCATTTATTTTTTAGATGAAAACAATTTTTCTAAAAAAGATTCTAACAACAATATGCTAATACATAATTAAATACTCTATTTTTAATCTGATTGAATCTAAATTTTTAGGAAATATTTAGTAAAATAATTACTTGGCTGATTAAATTAGGCTGAAATTGGTTGAATAATATAATCTATAGAAAAGTTCATGATGAAAAGACCTCACACTTCCATTATTTTGGCCCTGTTGGAGTGCATTTTTCAGAAAGCCTTAAATAACAAGGAAAATTTACATTTCAAATTTGTTTGAAATCAATCGAATCATGTGACCTATAGAGATATTTTAGAAAAAAAAATTATTCTCTTCTATACTTTTTAATTTTTCCCAATTTGGAAAAAATTTTCAGATTTTAATTGAGCCTACATATGCCTAAATTCCAAATTCTGTCAAAAGTGGTTAAACAATGTAAAAAAAAAGTATATATACATATTATTTTGAGTCAATTATGCTAAAATTTTAGGGGGCTTCAAGTAATCTAAGAAATACCTATATCCTAAATTTCATTGACAACAATTCAACAATGTGACCTGTAGAAATGTCTACAAAGAAGAAGAAAACAATGCTTTTATGCCAATTTTTGCAATTTTTAAATTGATCTATGTCTTTTATTAATTGGATTTGAAGCTTCAAATTTGGTAACCAGTATCTTATTGAATATTTTTCTCAAATATAATTGTCAGATTAATAACATCTAACTTAGAACAAAAGTATTATAGTAAGATAAATTTCATTTATAATAAGAGTCAGTCTTGTACTTGCTTTGACTCAGTTTTACAATGTCCCATTAAAATTCCTATTAATTTTAAACCACCAGTTATCTGTTTTATAATTGTTAAATAAATGTTAATTGGTGGTTACTGACATTAAGCAACTTATTAGCTATTTATCTAACAATTATAAAGCAAATCAAACCGAATATTACAGCCAAATCTTCCCTAGTGGAATAAGTCTGAATTAAATTTTTTTAATGATTAATTTTTGAATCAAGGCTAAGGTGCTACCATCTATTGAATTAATTATTAATTCAATAGATGGTGGCACCCAAAGCTTCCATTTTGGAAAATTTCTATTTTATAAGTTTCCCAAAATGGAATTCTGCCATAGGCCATCGTATTCTATATAGTAAGGCATTGGAGTGCTATCCCAAAGATCCTGATTCGATTCCGGTGCAGTGGCAAAAATTTTATTTTGGGAAAATTAATTTAAAAAATAAAAAATTATAATTCAAGTTTTACTTACTTCAGTATCTTCAATATATTTTTTCTCAGAATCTTCAGAGTGAGTTCCCTCTTTTGCATTTTGACTGATATCCTCCACTGAATTTTGATGAACACTGCAAAATCAAATTTCTTTTCTAAAAAATGGTTATATATTAACATAAAAAATTTAATTCAGACTTATTCCACTAGGGGAGATTCGGCTGTAATATTCAGTTTGATTTGAAAGGTTGTTCCTCAATTAGTGTGTATTTGAATAAATTATAAAGCAAATAATTGGTGCTTTATCTCAAAAACCAGCTTCTGCTATATTTAACATACACAAATTATAATTAAATTCAAGAACTATAGCAAGAAAAAATTAACTATAAATTATTTCAGTTCCATAAGAGTATTTTTGGTGGCTTCAATTAACCAATCTTCAGTTACAAGCTTAATAATATAAAATTATCATAAAACTTTCCTTTTGAAAAGCATTCTTAATTCTAAACATCCAACATAAAATTTAGAATGTTTTTCAAAATTAAGTTTTAATTCTATATTATTAAGCTTGTAATTGAAGATGGCATAAATGAAGCTGAAAGTACTCTTATGGAAGTGAAATAAGCTGTAATTAATTATTTTTTCTGCTGTAATGATTGAATTTAATTATAATTCGTGGAAGATAATTGGTGGTTAAAGTTAACAGGAATTTTAATCAGACATTGTAAAAGTCTGATTAAAATTCTTGTTAACTTTACTTGTTTCTTACAGTCACTGTCCTATGCCTCGATATTAAGCAAATAGTTAGGGATTAATTAATTATGTGTCTTACAGTCACTGTCCTATGCCTCGATATTAAGCAAATAGTTAGGGATTAATTAATTAAAGAATAATCAAATACTAACCAAATAATCCTTAATATTGCAAATTAATTTTGAATAAACTGTAATCAATAATTATTCACATTTTAGTTGAGTTATTAATCAATAGATGGAGCCACATTAGCTAAAATGTGTTGAATTTCTAATGTATTCTAATTTTGTATTGCTAGGATTTTTTTGACAGTATTTTATTATTTAACTATGTTATACCAATAATTCTGTTTCTAGCTAATATTTTCTTCATTTTTATTAGTATAAATATTGATGACAACAACGTTTTCCTCATTAAAAAATAAACAGTATTTTAAAAACATTATTCTATTGTATTTTTTCATTAAATTTATTGAAGATCTCAAGTTCTAATGATTGGGGAATTCACTTCCATTGATAATATTGTGTCTATGGAAAGATTGTGTTCAAAGTTATGACAATTCAAATCAAAATTGAAAATTTTAAATATATATATAGGAAGTGATAATTTATAATGATAATACATCTACATTGAGAATATTCAACAAAATAATTTTTTAATTGCTTTATTTTAATAAAAACAAAAATGAAATAAAAAAGCACTGACTACTGGTTGCCACACTAATTCATAGTTTATTCTCACTTTTATATGTTTTGAAAATATATACAATGATATCTCAAAATTCAACACTACTCTGTTGCCAAACTAATGTTGAATTGAGAAACTGCCAAATTGAAGGACAATATTTTTCATATAAGACTATGGAAAATAAGATTAATTCACTGTCGATCCCCATCTCACTCCCCTAACGGATGAGGTGAGATATATATTATTTACTTTACTATACGTATTTTATTATTGTATAACACACTGAATTACAGAATGCACTATATTATACACTATACACCCAATTTATTAGACTATGGATGTTAGAACAAAGTCTTCTTCATCCTGTTCTACCTTTGAATCTGTGAAACCAGCCTTGACCTGCTTTAAATTCCTCAGTTTGATCTGAGGTACATTCTGGAGTTTCTTTTACAATTTTTCAAAAATTAACCTAGTCTTCTCATAGATCATTGCCTGAGTTATTTGATCTCCTTTCATATGTCTTTATCTAATCAAAGTGAGAAGCAGCTTTTTCATCTCTTCCAATGAAAATTGATAAAAGATCTATTCTTGTCAGAAATCTTCATTGCTTCAGCAGACAACCTAGCACCCATATCATCTCTCTGTTGCAAAATGTTATCAAGTTGGCCTAGGAACAATTTCCAAGTTAGAACAATTACAGATGTAGCTCAAGAGTGTGGCATTCCGCCACATTCTTGAGCTACATCTGTAATTGTTCTAACTTGTTGCACTTTATCTACAATTTTTTTCTTTTTATCTATGCTCAATCAAGTATTCTTCTTTCCTGAATTATTCCTCTATTCAGTTCTCCTTGAACCCATCCCTAAATTTCACTCAAGAAAATAATAACAACTACAGATGCACAAATTTTTTACTTTCTGAAAATTTAAATTAAAAATTAAAACCAACAACACAGGTAAACACTAAAGCAGTCCAACAAGAACTGACAAATAACAAACGACATCACAAAATTTCATGGACGTGCATGCACCATCCCACACCATCCAATGAAACTCAATTGCCAAATTGCGAGAATAATTATTTTTATATCGAAAGAATTTTTGAAATAAAAAGTAATTGTAATATATTCATAAGTATAGTTTAGCATTACAAAATGAAATAAATGAATCATTATTTCATACTTTAAAGAAAGTAATTATTATTATTTTTTGTATGTAAATACACGTTCAGAATAGGAGAATAAGTCTACACATCTATCAAACAATATAATCGTCACAATAAAAGACAAATCTGAAAATATATAATAAAAAACAATGAGTAAATTTTAATAAAAATTATTTTTACTGATATTAAAAAAATACTAATAAATCCAAACAATATAATCATCACAATAAAAGACAAATCTGAAAATATATAATAAAAAACAAACAATGAGTAAATTTTAATAAAAATTATTTTTACTGATATTAAAAAAATACTAATAAACAATTCAACAGGACTCAAATCCAGATTATTCATATCAAAATCAGCTACGCTGCTGATGCAACTACTCAAACATTAAAATTTTTAATAGAATTATGGTAATTAAAAGAAATGTCAAAAATCACAAACTTTTAAAATTACAAAAATTGAGTGTCTACACCTAAGATTTAGTCAGATGAATTTACATATGGCCCACTGCTATCCTGAAAAATTTCATTCAAATCAATGAGTCACAGTTGATTGTGTCTACACCTAAGATTTTGTCAGATGAATTAACATATGGCCCACTGCTATCCTGAAAAATTTCATTCAAATCAATGAGTCATAGTTGATTGGGTTCCCATGTTAGTAAACCTTTTCAGCTTTTTACTCATTTCATTTAGGTATTATGAATATTACTGGCTGTAAACTTATTTAGATTTTACTGCATATAATGCTTTCCTATGTCAAATAACACCAGTAATATGAAAATGAAATGAGTAAAAATAAAAAAATCGCTATTATGAGGTACAACGAATCAGTTTTAATAAATCTCCTATATTTTGTATCAAGTCTATATATGGTGTAGTGATGTTGAATTTTAAACAAATTTGAAATAATATGATATAAAAACATACTATCATCTATCTCACTTTAATGCAGAAAGTTCAAAATAATCCAAATACTAAAAAATTTAGCAAGAATCACATATTGCTGTGTGTGTTTCAAAATTAGTGTTTTGAGAGAGTGTTTATATTCTATCACAGTGGTTCTCAACCTTTTTTGGGTTGCAGAACACATTTTGATATTTTGAAATTTGGCAGCACACCTAAATATTTAAAATAATAATTTAGATTTACAATAATCTATTAATAAAAATTTGTTGTTATCTATTCTTATTTATAACATTCAGATTACAGACATACTCGTACACGGGATCATAAATGGCAGCTCTTATTAAGTTATAGTAACACTGTGAATTTTGTCTTTTTAGAGAAACTATCATATATATTAATAGTCAAACGTGGTAGGCTGGCTGGATGTCCCTTTTTTGGCTGAACTACTGTATCAATTTCTATAAATAGAGTATCTTCAGAAAGGTCTAATTTTTGGATGTCTGCGACAGCCCAAATTATTTGTTATTAATAATTTAAAAATTAAAGAATAGAAATTGCATTGAAATTGTAGTTCCTCTAAAAAGACAGAATTTGCAGATGGTGCTGTAAAGTAATAATGGATGCCATTTTACTATTCCCTCTTGGATTCCCTACACGAGTTCGGAGGTGGTTTTGTCATTATATGAAGTATTATTAAATTAAATCACAATTATATTTCCACTCATTTATGAGTGGGTATACTATAACCACCATAGGCTGGATTCACACTGGCTTTGCGACTGCAATTGCAACCACAACTGAGACTGTTGCTATAGAAACAATCCCATCTGCAACCATGACAATATTCAACTTGCTGAATATTGTCTTAATTGCAGCAGCTACATCATTATGATAGCCAACAGAAAGGAGGCATTTATCCATCTTTTACAAACTGTATGCTATATCAGCTCTTATTGGCTGTTGTTTATGCAGTTGCTATTGGTTGATTCGAAAAATCATGAAGCTGGTCGTGATCAATCTGCATGTTCTATTGCAAGCCACCAGTCATGATTTTAGTCATAGTCGTGGTCGCAGGCCAGTGTGAATCCAGCCATACATTATACATATGTGAACCAAGAAGTTGTTTATGTACATTGGAAATTTTACAGATAATTACTGAAGATAGATGATACTACAATGAATAGTAATAAAAAAATAAAAAACTGCAGAATTTCCAATGCATGTAAACAATTACATGGTTTAACATAATTACAATGAATAGTAATAAAAAAAATAAAAAACTGCAGAATTTCCAATGCATGTAAACAATTACATGGTAACACAATGCTTATAACATATAATGGTTATAGTATTCCTGTTTACCATCTAAAGTGCTGCCACCATATGGTAAAAGTGTAAACATTTTTCAGCCACTAATTTGGATATGAGAATACCCCTCTCTCTTATATTTATTTCAATGAAATGAGAAAATCATTTTTTCTATTATAAAATCTGTTTTATACAAGATTTTCAGGTACATATTCCTTACATAAAATGTGATCTCAAAGCATGACCTTCAGGTGAAAGTAGCAGTACTACTCAAATTATACTGTTTTACATAAATAAAAGAAATATTTGTTATTTTCTTGATATATCATTAATGATCATCATCTGAAAAAAGTTCCTGAAAAATGAAGTTAATAAGCATATTTGAAGAAATTGTTGCATTGTAAAACTACTTCAGTTTATTAGTTACAATACCCATAGGATAAAAATTCATAACAGATTGATATGATCAAATTGAATCAATCTGTATTATGCCCAGCTTTACCATAAAAGATTCATAGCTAAAGAGTTAGCTCAATCAGCAATGTTTCTTGTCAGCCTGTCAATACATGATTGTCTAAATTTCAGTTATATAACCTCTCTGAAGAAGAAACTTTCCTGGAGTTTTTGTGGTCCAACTGATAAGATGTTAGGAGGTTATCCTAAACATTTTCAGTATGATTATAGATTGGGACAACTTTCATTTTCAAATAAGTATTAAGCTTTCTAATTTAGTTAATAATCAATAGATGGAGCCACAATTTGTTTAAACATTAATTTCAATTATTTCTAAATTAATTTTTAATGCTAGTGTTAGTTGGTTGTATTTTGTTATCATTTCAAAATCATTGGTAACTATGTAGTGAAGATAGCATAAAAAGCAAATTTAGCTTAAAAAAATATTTAATTAAAAATTTGTATGTAATGTGCAATTACCATGTTCAGAATAATTACAAACTATTTTGCAATTATTTTAGTTTTGTTTTTCACATTTATGAATTTATGATATCATATATATATATAATTTATTATTATAGTATTTTACCACTTATAGAGCTGCTATCATCACATGCTGATCAATACCCATGATGGGGTGAACCGGAAGATTGAAAGCTGGGTTTCAATGGACTGGGCCCAGATCCATCCTGAAAAATTGGAGGAGTGGGACCCTGGATCATCCATAATGGTAAGCTACAGCTTTACCATGCAGCCATCCGGCTGACCTGTCATTCCGTCAGTCTGTAGGTCACACAATTTGTTCTGTGAGGTGTTCGTTAACCAAACATAAAAATTTTTCGAAAAAGTGTTCATTATCTGATTTGTTCGCTATCCGAAATGTTTGTTAAACGATCACCCACTGTAATTCTAGATTTTTATGGTAATCCTATATTTATACATTAATCTTTATATATTAATTCAAATTAAATATAATAACTAAAATATAAATAAAAAATCGCAAAAAATACAATATACTGAAAGTTTTCTAAAAGCAATAAAAATATAATAAGACTATAAATATGTTTAGGTGCTAATATTGTAATACTTAAATACTGAAAGATAATATAAATATATACATTATGATATTTAAACAGAACGCTGCTTAAACTCTTTTACTAAAATATTAAGTAATCTCTAGCACTTACTGCGGGTTGAGTAATTCTTTTCTTTCTCAAATAATCGTTGTTTAATTCGCTAACGTTTTCAGTATCATTACCATCTTCAGGCTATCATTTGTTCTTCATCAGAAGAACGAATTATAGCCTGAAGATGGTAATGATACCGAAAACGTTAGCGAATTAAAGAAGGATTATTTGAGAAAGAAAAGAATTACTCAACCCGCAGTAAGTGCTAGAGATTACTTAATATTTTATATTCATTATATAATGTAAAAATAAAATTAAAATAGTGTAAATAAAATGCAAGTTTTTAGTCTTATTCTTTCTTAATAGTTCATATTTCTGAACACATTAATTCTAAGTTTCAAAGATTTTCTTTGGAGATATTTTGTTAATATATCCTTGTTCTTCTTTTTCAATATCTTTATCATTTCCTCTATAAAACTTAATCTTTTATCTGTTGAATATTTACAGAATGATCAGAAACTGGGAATTCTGGGAAAGTGGAAATTATGTGCAAATTTTGTTCACAGGAATACTAGGAATTGTGTGTGAATTTTTCCATAGATTGGAGAAAAAAAATATTGGGCTAATTTGCATCGTGATTTGAAATATAATAAATTTCAAGAGGGCAATACTGCAAACTATAACCAAAGAAAGAATCAATACATAGTGATAACTACAAATGTATTGATGTTTTCTTTATTTAAATTTTAAAACATCAATACTTTTGTGCTTAATAGCAGTTTGCATATTGTGAAAGACACACTGCTTGCTATTGGCTATTGCATACTGAAATCTTCGTCTAGCCTAGACCATAAAACAAATTATTTTCTCAATAGAAAAATTCTTGCCCCAGGCATACTTTGTCCATTCAAAGATGACTTGTAGGTATAGTCTATTTAGTCTGCATTTAGGGGGAATAAGTAATAAGATAATCAGTTAGGAATAAAATAGGGTGTTTATCTATAAATGGAATAAATATCTATCTAAAAAGCTATGGAATAAAATAGTTTTGTCATTAACTTACCGGTATTTCTTGTTATCATCTGTATCTTATACAGAAGGCATAGGCAAACTATGGCCTATAAGTCAGAGGTCTTTGCAAGAAGTTTTAACCAGGCTCATATAATTTCAAACTTTTTTAAACAAACACTGTTTGGAAATAGTGAAAAGTTTTTAAATAAATAAATATAATTTGTCAATATGTCAATATAAAGCAATTTTAGTATACAGGTATTTATCACTTTAATTAATTTTGTGATAAATGTATTATAGTAGAATCTTGATCAATGGAAATAAAACACACTGCTTTATTTTCAGTCTAAAGTTCACAGAAAATATAGCACATGAAGCAGTATAAATATATAAAGTTTTTTTATTAAACAAAAACGTTTTCGATACCAACAGTATCATCGTCAGTTGTACATAGAATTAAGATTCAAGTCAAATATATATATAGACTTGAATCTTAATTCTATGTACAACTGACGATGATACTGTTGGTATCGAAAACGTTTTTGTTTAATAAAAAACTTTATATATTTATACTCCTTCATGTGCTATATTTTCTGTGAACTGTAGAATCTTGATTAAATGTTTTATAGTAGAATCTTGATTTAATAGACTAATAGAGGAAAGAGTCCATTAATGGCAAAAATTCCATAAACCAAAAGTGTCTTAAAAATATGATACAGTAAATATATATATGTGGTCTTTTTTTCACACTAAACTAATAGAAGATAGTCCACGCTGTAGAATGAAGAGACGTATTACAGTTCCTTGCAATTTTTATTCTATAACTAGAAACATACAGAGTACAACTTTGTATCGAGACCAGTCCGACGATCAAAAAAGTGCTACTCTCGTGGTCGGGTTGAGTTTTTATATCCTGTGGCCAGAGAAAAGGTCAGACTTGGTTTCTGGTGACACAGGAGCGCCATCTGTGGGTCGCCACAGTACTCCCCCCAGTGCCAAAGGTACGGAGGCTTACAGGTACCTTGGGTTAGGATAGACATGCCGTCCTGCACGGGTCACTGTGACCAGAGGTGGAGGTTCACTGTTCGTAGTGGCGTTGGGATCCGGAGTTGAGTGGGTGTTAGAGGATCGTGGTTGGTCGATGAAGGGTATGTTAACAGGTGATATGATAAGTTTATCATTTGCTAAGAAGGCTTGTTTTAAATGGTCCACTGAGATGGTACTGTGTTTTCCATTAATGTCTAGGGTAAAATGTTTAGAGTTTTTGACTATTATCTTGTATGGACCTTCATATGGTGCTTGCAGTGCTCTTTTTATACTGTCCCAGCGTATGAAGGCATGCGAGCAGTTGTCCAGGGCTGGCAAGGAACTGTAATACATCTCTTCATTCTAGAGCATGGACTATCTCTTATTAGTTTAGTGAGGAGAAAAGACCACAAATGGTGAGCCGGACATGACCAAACCGTAAGGGTGGTATCTGGATGGGCTTTATCAGGCTGTGGTTGTGACATGTAATCTTGGATCGTTGGCCATCTGTGGCCAAAGATGTAACCAAATGGTTTCGAGCATGCCCCGATTGCTAACAATCCAAGGTTACACGTCACAACCACAGCCCATCCAGGTTTGGTCACGTCCAGCTAACCATTTGTGGTCTTTTTCTCTCACTAAACTAATAGGAGATAGTCCAAGCTCTAGAATGAAGAGACGTATTACAGATCCTTGCAATTTTTATTCTATAACCAAAAACATACAGATTACAACTTTGTATCGAGGCCAGTCCGACGACCAAAAAAGTGTTACTCTCGTTGCCGGGTTGAGTTTTTATATCTCATGGCCGGAAAAAAGGTCAGACTTGGTTTCTGGTGACACAGGAGCGCCATCTGTGGGTCGCCACGTGTGTGTGTGCGTGTGCGTGTGCATGTGTGTGTGTGCAGTACTCTTAAATTGTGCACTTTCATCATTTTTAAATACATGACATAATGTTGAAGGTGGCTGGTGCAGTTGAAAAGCCATCCAAAAGCAAGATATGCAAGCTATAATTCAGTTTTTAGTGGCTGAGGGATGTAAGCCAGAGATGCTAGTGGGTGACCTGATTGCTGACTGAACACCACAAGGAACATTGAATGGACCTCAGCTGGCAGAATTTGATGCACTACTGTAATGAAGGTGAACAATTCCTGTTGCACACAATGATGTGTCACCACTATATGCTGCAGGAATTGTTTGCTCTCATTGCAGTAGCACATCAAATGCTGCAAGCTGAGGTCCATTCAATGTTCCTTGTGGTGTTCAGTCAGCAATTAGGTAGCCCTGGTCTAGAATCTATAATAAATAAGACATTTTGCAGTTCTGTAATTTATAAATGATTTTATTTAATTTATTGCAAGCATTTTGCTGTGCAACAGAAAGAAAGAAATATCCTAATCCTATGAAAGTAGTGAATTCCTTGAAAACTTATTAGGGGGAAATTTGTAAAATGAAAACTGTTAACAAAATTTTACCTGTATATACTAAAATATTTCAAAAATTTATTATTATATATTCATATAAATTTATTTTGTTTAGATGCATATTATTTTTTTACAATAAATGAATTAAATATATATTATTTTTTAATTAAATAGAGAATTAATTATTGAATTGCAACCTATTTGGCCAGACTTTTAAAATCTGGATTGTGATTTGTTAAGACAATATGCAATAACTCCATATGATGATTCATGAGTTGTGCCTACTGTTCTGATTTAATAAATTCATTTGAGGTGCAATACTTTGAATCTGGAACAAGTTTCTAAAATTCCAGTGGAAATATAGATGTTATCTGATTGAACAGAAAGTTCTCGTACTTTTGCACGCATTTTATTTAGCCAAGAAAATTTTATGTACAGAATTGACTTCAGTCATCAATGTAATCACCGTTGTTGTTGACCACTTCCTGCCAACGCTTATGCAAGGAATAGATGTCATCTCAATAAAACTCTGGAGACTGTGACTCAAAGAAGTTGGTCAGGTTGGCCTCCAAGTTGGCTTCATTGTTGAACTCCTTGCCAGCCAGGTGACACTGGAGCGCGGCATTAGGTCACCCACTAGCATCACTGGCTTACATCCCTCAGCCACTAAGAACTGAATTATAGCTTGCATATCTTGCTTGGATGGCTTTTCAATCGTACCAGTCATCTTCAACATTATGTTGCACATTTAAAAATGATGCAAATAAACAATTTAAGAGCACTGCCCATACACAACACATACAGCTTCACTTTAACATCCATATTCCTAAACTGAAATGTCAACTCTTCACATGGAGCATTTCAAATGGATTTCATTTGAACACATCATATATATATTTATTTACAAATTTACTGTACTGTATTATTAAAACACTTTTGGTTTATCAAATAATATATATATATATTTATTTATTACAGTATATAGATAGAATTGTTAATTTAGCAAAATTTATGATTTAAGAATGCAAACTGTAATTATGATGATATGTTAGAAGATTACAGGTATTGAAAGAACTGTTATACTATGGAAACTAAGAATATTCTTTCAAATTATAAAATTAATTTGTTGCATACCAGCATACCATTAGGAAATTGGGTGTTCTGTATATTTTAAGTGTATAATAGGTAAGTGATGAGGCTGAATAACATGAAAACATTTTCATTTTTTTCAAAGCATTTTAATTAAAAATCAAAAAATTTTCATTTTACAATACTTTGAAGAAAATGACACTTGTTTTCATTATTTTCAAATGTTCTATATCTTTTATTATCTAAATTTGAATTATCAAATTTGGCATTTTCTGTCCCATTGAATACTCTTTTCGATATATAATATCATAATCTATATAAATATCACAATAATAATAATTAAAGCAAAATGAAAGTATAAAGCAAGTTGAATTTGGTCACTACTATAACTTTGCTAGTCAATGCTGCACCTCTTGATTGCTTAATCTTTTCAAGTTTCATTGATATTAGTGCTAAATCTGTTTCTCAATTATTCAATATTTTATTTTTTTAATGTAAGAAAATTATTCAAATAAATTTATCAAACTTTTTTTCTCTCTTATAATGATTTTGGGATTAAAGCATAAACTAAAGAAAAAAATCAAGATATCATAAAGCATCATATTTTTTTATAATAAGTTGACTGATTATCTTTCAGAAATTTGCTATAGGAAAGAAATTGTATGAAGAGAAATGGCTATAAAATAAAAGAAATCACAACAAGCACTTGAAGCAGGATAAAAAACTAATTTCGAAATCACAACAAGCACTTGAAGCAGGATAAAAAACTAATTTATTATTGTGCTTGTTGTGATTTCTTTTGTCAGTAGAAGCAGCGGAACTCAGTTGTTTATAGTCATGGCTATAAAATATTTTACAAGTTACAACTTTTATTTTATAAGTTGTTTTATAAGTTATTTTATAAGTTCTGAAAGCAGTTCATTTTTCTTTTATACTTTTTTTTTGATATTCTCTGGAGACCAGATTTTCAGTTTTGAATTATTTCAGAAAATTTAATGTACTTAGTTTATCATAAAGAATTTAGTTTTACTTTTTTGCATTTTTACCAATTTCTGCATGCTTTATATATATTATTCAGTGTGTTTAGACTTTTGGTTTTTGGAATTCAGAATCCTAATTTACACATGAACTAGGTCACACTACAAAATGGAGTTCCTATAATAGGTTGCAGTAAAAAAAAGTTTGAAAAATGCTGATGGTAGACCTGGGTATATGAGTATACATATGCAGACAAACTATAATAAAACTATATTTTACTTACAGCTCTATTACAGGATCCAATTTTTCTTCTAAAACGTTTTCGGTCTTTCTACGAGATCATCTTCAGTATTCTACATAGATATTCTTATTGTACAATAAGAATATCTCTTGTAGCCTCTTAGATAATTTTCTAGTTGTAACTCTCACATAAGCTTTCTTTTCGTTTTGTTCTACTTCTTTTAAAGGTATTCTGTATACCCCTTTACGTTCCAGGTCTTTAAGGGGGTCTTTGTCATTTCGGATGGCATTAAAGACAGTAGTGGCTCTCCTAGGGGCTATCTTTTTATTCCTATCTTTTGCTATTTTCTTTACGACATTTAAGTCCGTTAGATGGTAGGGTACAGGCATATATTCTCCTTGGTTATTCCTCTCCGATCTCGTTATATTATTGTCAGTAGAAAGTTTCCTTTTTACCTGCCTTAGTATCTGTGCCAGGAACGATCTCGTATATCCATGCTGCCTTCCTATATTCTTTATGTAATCCAATTCTTTTCTCATATCTTCTTCTTTGGTACAGTATAACATGGCTTTTCTAAATAGGCTCCTGAATGCTGCTTTTTATAGGTAATAGGATCATTTGACCATCTAGGTATGAGGACTGCTTGATAAGTCGGCTCTGTATATATTTTATTATATAAAATTATGTTTTTTAATTTTAAGTAGTCAGTGGAAATTTTATTCAAAATCATATTTTAGCCTGTAATAAAATATGACTTAAATTATTTTATTAAATATAATATATCTAGTTACAGAAAGAAATTTTTATTATTATTCTAAATTTTTTATTGCATTATTAAAATAAATCTTATCCATTGCTAATAAATTTGAATTTTTATGAATAAACATCAATAAATGTCAATTTTTTAATGAACTTTTTTCTTTTTAAAAGGGTATTACTCTTAAATTGGATGAAACTGGAAGATGTATAGTTGCACGCATTATGCATGGGGGCATGATACATAGACAAGGTATGAAATTAATGATACAGTAAAGTTTCTCTAATTAATGTCCTGTTTAGCCTTTGAAATTGCTTAATTTCGCATAACTTTCAGAGTTTAATATTGCAAATAAATACACTACTTATATATTAAAAAATTTGACAAAAGAGGATATCAAATAGTGTTATAAACACAGTATTTGATATCCTCTTTTGTTTTTTCTGCTTTCACTTCTCTGTTATTGGTCACTTTATTCACACTTCTATTTGACAATACTTGATAATGTTAACATTCAGAGTATTGAATGGAAAAGTGCTCAGAAAGAGTTTAATTTATAAAAAATATCTTTTTAATTATATAAAAAGTATTTTAATATAAAATTGCTTACAATTTTGTATATTATAATATGTATCAGTTCACACATATCTCATATTCACTACATTTTGAAGATATCTGATACTTATTTTTCACAATTTCATTTATTTTCCAATTAAATCATGCTTTTAATTTATTTCATTCTATTGCTGAATAATAAAGTAATAATTAGATGATAAAAAATATAAAAGAGTATTCTTTTTAGTACCAGAAAGAAAACATTCTTGAAATGTGATCTCAATTGGCCTATAAAGTTTTTGGTTTTCATTAATGTCTTTTTGGTTAAAGTCACGATTTTCAGAAACCTAAGTCTGATGTTAAACAAGGACCTACTTTATAAACAATAGAGTACCATTTATTTGATTGCCAAATAATTTAACTAAAAATTTGTAATATTAGATATACAGGTTGCCTACATCACATTAAAACTATTATTCTATATAAAAAAAAAATACTAAAATTTTTTTAGGAAGTATTTACCAATTCTAAACTAGTTACAAAATATAAGGTTTTAAAAGCTGCTGTACTTAATTTTTATTTGTGTGTTTCAAAACAAAGCCTCCATTTCCTTCTCTGATTTTTTTCTCTTTCTTAAATTTTTTTATTCCAATGAATGATAAGGTTTGAGAAAATTAGGAAATATTCTGTTCAGGAAATATCTTTATTCTGAAGAGTGTAATGTAAAGTTTTTGAAATAAAAAATTATAAAAGATATTGAATTCATATAAGCTTTCTTATTTTTTTACCAGTTCTGAAAAAACTGTTTATCCAATAGAAAACAGAGATTGCAACAATATCTTACTACAAAGAGAAATCTAATCTAGAACCAAGAAATCTGTATATTAAATAGAAATGTAGGATGAAAGAAAAGTCTGTACACCTCCAAATACAGTGGGTGATTGGTTAATGAACAGTTCGGATAACGAACACTTTTTCGAAAGATTTTTGTGTCGGTTAACGAAAACATGTTCGGATAACGAACACCTCACAGAACAAACTGTGGGACCCGCGGACTGAGGGAATAATAGGTCAGCCTGATGGTGCATGGTAAAGCTATTGCTTAAAGCTATTGTCCAGATCCCTCTTCAAAAGCACCCTTATGGGTGCTTTTTGAAGAGGGATCTGGACCCGGCCCGTTGAAACCCATCCTTCAATCTTCGGGTTGACCCCATCATGGGTGTTGGTCAGCCTGTAATGATGGCTGCTCTATAAGTGGCTGCCCCAAAT
Source organism: Olivierus martensii (assembly GCA_000484575.1). Classification (NCBI taxonomy): domain Eukaryota; kingdom Metazoa; phylum Arthropoda; class Arachnida; order Scorpiones; family Buthidae; genus Olivierus; species Olivierus martensii. The sequence continues at coordinate 43,815 of AYEL01086846.1, forward strand.
AAAAATATTTCATCAGGATATTTCAGCTTAATTAGCCGAACGAAATGACAGCTTAGGTCTTTCGCGTTCGTGGACTTATGGGTAAGGATTGAAGAACAGTAGTTTTTCCCAATTAAAATGAATTCGGAGACAACATAAAACAAATCGAAAATTTATTAAAGAAGGTAGGAGAGAGATTTTACAATTTTTCATATTTAGAATGGCACCCATACCAGGTTGAGGTCAATAGACTTGAGGATCTTTACCACGACAATGCTATTAATCACTTCCGAAAAATCCTGAAGGAGAGAGACGACAATGCTATTAATCACTTCCAAAAAATCCTGAAGAAGAGAGAAACTATCCCGACAGTGCTATTAATCACTTCCGAAAAATCCTGAAGGAGAGAGAAAATCACTACAATGCTATTAATCACTTCCGAAAAATCCTGAAGGAGAGAGAAAAGCGCGATGCTATTAATCACTTCCGAAAAATCCTGAAGGAGAGAGAAAAGCACATGACAATGCTATTAATCCACTTCCAAAAAATCCTGAAGGAGAGAGAAAAGCAATGATATTGGACAGATTCTTTATTGGAAAATAAACATAAATAGATTAAAATGCAAGACTATGTATGTGTATATTATTGTTATTACATATAAATAAACATAGTAAGAAATTATATATTTTTTTTATTTATGTTTTTTTGGGTCTCTGGAACGAATTAATCAAATTCTCATAAAAACCTATAAATCAATGATCGGTTAACAAACAATTCGGATAACGAACATTGTCTTGGAACGGGTGATCAGTTAACGAACAATTCGGATAACGAACATTGTCTTGGAACGGACAATGATCGGTTAATGAACAATTCAGATAACGAACATTGTCTTGGAATGGATTATGTTCGTTATCCGATCACTCACTGTAACTTGATAACTATCATAGATTTCAAAAATCTGTTAATGCCAACAAATAGGAAGTTACAGGTGGGCTGCCTCATGGTGACCTTCAAATGAACTGATTATGCAAATGAGAACAGTTGCTAATCCTATCTCATAAGCCATAACAGATAGAGAAAAATTTCCAATTACAAACTTACAAATAAAAAAACTTCATCAAAATTGGATGACTAATTCTCTCGAAAATGAAACATTTAGATCTATCCTATGTCAATTTGTTGAAACACTCAAGATCAGTTTGCCAACAAACAGCAATTGATGAGGCCACAACAACTTTCATTCTTGTATAGAGGATCTTCAAGACTGCATCATTAATGTTTATGCAGAGATTTCTACTAACACACTATATACTGTGAGGAACTCCATCTAACATCATGCTCAGCTGTACTTGGGTGCTGGTGGAAGACATTTTGAGCATATCCTTGATTAGTTTTTGCTTGTTGATTAGGCTCTGGGTTTTCAATTTACTGATTTGGGATATTATGTTTTAGTGTTGGTTTGTTATTTCCGTGTCAGAAATAACTGTCAACTCTTTCTGTGTAAAAATGTTTTCATTTCATTTTTGAGTGAACTATTCATCTGATTTTTATGAAGTTGTTTTATTGGGTTCAGAATTGAATTCTGAACAAGTTTGTAATTGGAAATTTTTTTCTATCTGTTATGGTTTATGAAAGAGGATTTCCAACTGTCTTCATTTGCATAATCAGCTCATTTGAAAAGTCACCATGAGGCAGCCCACCCATGACTTTCTATTTATTAACTTATTTATAAGAATACAGACTTTTCTTCCACCCTGTATATTAAATGTGGATAGGAATTTCATCATAAAAATTAGACAATTCCAGTCTGATGGTTTGATATAGGTGTTTAAGCTTATTTTATAAAACCTGATATTTTCCAGTTGCTTCTTGAGCCACTATTAAATTACTTTTTATTTTTTTTATTGATTATTTTACTGAAATTTAGTAGTCATCATTTCAATATTATTATTATTTTTTCCATCTCAATAATCATCAGTAGTAGTGGCCAACTTTATTTCTGATCTAATGTTAATTTCAGGTAAAGTCTGACTTCTGTTTTAATAGTGTGAATAATTATCAACTACATCTGGGACTGTCATTAAGTATAACTCTTATAGACAGCATTGCAAAACTTTCAAACAGATGTATCCTTTCAAATTTATCATGTGACTGAAGTCAATCAGAGGTTCCCTGGAAATTTTATGATATTTTCTGAGTCCTGACAGGTGTGTCTTTAAATTTATCATCTAACTGCAGTTGGAAACTAAATTATAATTTGAACTATTTTCCTGGAATAAGAATTTATCCTGATTTGGAATCAAATCAGAATCTTTGGGATAATGCACCAATATTTTAATCACTTAGACTATCAAGATGACTTTGTTTTAATCTAAATTTTTTTTATTTAATTAAGATAATAGATGATAACCAGTGCTCAAAATAATTTCAAAAAATCTAGTAGCCAAAAAAAAATTTTGAACCCCACCACCATCTTCTCCCCCCAAAAAAAAGGAAAAAACACTTGCATAAATTCACCAGCAAATATGCTTTTCACAACGATCACGTCAAAAGTATCACGTCATATTTACATTCAAACATTAATTTAAAGGCAGCAAAATAAATACACGTCATTTCAATAAACAGTTACTAGACCATTCGCTAAAATATTTCAGAAGTTCACAGAATTCTCCACAACCAATATGTGATCATGTGATCAGCATGAAACAATGCAAATGGCAAACAGTCTTTTTTCTTCTTCCTCTATCTTTCCAAAAATTCTTGAAATCAATTGAAGCACAAATGTAGGAGATTAAAAACTAATTTATTTAGAAAACGTTTGTGGCTATTCGATAACTTTCTGAAAATTATCTGTGTTAACAAGTAAATCAACATGCACCTTGCAAATCTCGCTGGGATACTGACAGTATTAAAATTCCCAGGGAAATTTCGAACCCCCCTTTATTTTATCCCCTAATTAAAGGTTCCTGAGTTCATTAATGAAGATCCCATGAAGGGCAAAAGTCGCATTCTCATGTTATAGGGCTCCAAAGTCGGTGCTTGAAATCACATTTCTTTACAATTTTCAGCAAAACTTTTATAGATAATCGGATATTTTGAACGATTTTAGACGTAACTTATCATTCCAAATTGAATGCAATCCATTTAAATAAGCTATGACTTACCTTTATGAAGTTACATAATTTTTTTCGCTTACATCGATATATCCGTTCGGAAACTTGGTAGAATCTCAAATATTTAAATTTTTTATTGTTCTGTATGTAAAACATCCTATTAATTATATTATATTTGTTGATTTTTCAACATTGAATAATAATAAATCAAATATAGAACTTTGAAGATCAACATGATTTCAAGCCCCATAACTTGAGAAGAGGGCTTTTGCCTCTCATGGGACCTTCACCAATGAACTCAGAAGCCTTTAATTAGGGGGTAAGATAAAGGATTGCCGAAATTCCACTGGGATTTTTAATACTGTCATATCGAACTGGTTGAGCTATATGATTGGTCAATCACCAAAACAGGCAACTTTTATTTTCATCAATTTTTCACTCATCAGGTATTACCATTTATCTAAATCAAATGGTTTAGCCTTCTCAAAGTGGCTCCCTTTTTCGTGAACTAGAGGGACTACAGAATTTTTCTTGTCAGAGCCAGACTATACAGAAAAATAAATTGTGGGAAATATTAATCAAGCAATTCCAATGTCATCTCATCACACTCTCCAGCCACAATTTCTTAGTCACCAATGGCGAGCTAGCGACCGTTATTTCGAGCCCTGATGATAACATAATCCAAATTAACCGTATTAATGAATTTTAGATTTTAGTCCAACAATATGCTAGTAGTCCATTGGTCTTCATCTATTTTCCTAACTGATCCCTTCCTTGGTATCACACATGATCAGTTAAAAACTTTCTTCAAAAATTATAAATATTACTGAACATTTTTTATATTTAAAACTTTTCTGCTTCAATGAATTTAACTCCTCGAGTGTTTGTAATTAAGCCTAATTAATACCCAAAAAAAAAAACAAAAAAATGTAAATTGCAGAATCTTGCTTAATTTTCATCAAAAGTTTTTGAAATTTTTAGGATTTATTACATTTTTTTATTGTCATTCTAATGATGTAACAATTCTTTCAAATTTTCTTTCACACTTTTTCATTCATTATATGAGATCGGAGAAAACATGATTTTTTAATATAAAATCTTAGCCATCCATTGAAATGTTTGATATTTTCTGATAGCAGCAAGTCTTGTGATTAAAATAAGCTATGAATCAAGAAAATCGGATAATATTTTTAAAAATTATCAATAAAAAACCAATAATTAATCAAATTTTAATTAATTTAGTTAATTAATTAATTGAAAAGTGATAAAAATTTATTAAAATATTGTCATTTTTTTATAAAATATGTTTATTGATATGTTTTCTCTTCATTTCAATAATTTTTATTTTACTTTTTATAAATTTTCGAATTTATAACCAAAAGCATGACATATGAAAATTGTCCACAATCCTACATAAACAGCTTTAACATTTTCTGCTTTACTCTAATTGAGATACTTTGTTGACACACTACATCCAATACCACAAGCAGCACAGTAAAGTAAGCTTGGCTGCAATTTCCCACAAAACAACTGGACTGGCTACCATAAAACAATAAAAGTGCCCCTTTTTATAGCCTGGGGTTGTTTACATTAGGATTTTCTTGTATTTTACTAAATTATCTGTAAAAGTAAAGCAATAAATGATCAAATAAGTAAAAATATTCTATATTTCAATAAAAGACCAAATAAGTAAAAATATTCTATATTTTAACAGAATTAACCAAAATTTTTGTATCATCAGTAAAATTTTTTCAGTTTTACAAATTTTATAGTTCATCATACTAAAATTCTATGTTTTACTTAAAATTTCAAAAATAAATTTATCTCATCCCAAAATCAAAATAAGATACTAAAATATAACAGGATAGAAAACAGAATCGATAACATTCGATCAAAAATAGTCCAGATTCTATGAATACAATCCATTCACATTTACTATCTTTAGAATGGAATTTAAAAAGAAATTTTAGGAATCAGAAAATTTAGACCCAATATCAGAGGTATGTATTTTCACACAATAAAGGAAAAACAACCACTCCACGATAGCTCCACTGCATAATTTTGGATTGAATTTTATTTATGTTGTTTTTTTTTTTCCCAAAAACATGCCATCTTTCCACATCAAAGGCACTCATTGGGTTACTATATATATTATTAAATTATGGATTTTGATAGAAATCATATATAACCATTTTTATCATTTAACTTTAGCAATTGTAATAATTGAATCATTAAAGCATGAAATAAGAAAAAAATATTTAAATTGCATTTAGCTTGCACACTAGCTTGGCCTATTATGTCAAATCTCAAAAAGAGCTTGTCATAATAAATAGATAATGTATGCTATAAAAATCCTATATATCAAGATATTCTTCATCTGAAGGTTTGCACTTTAGATAAACATTATAATATATATTACTATGATTAAATAATATGGAATTTAATCATAGTAATCAATATTATATAAAAATGATTGAAATTATATTGTTAAATTTTAATAAATTTCTATTTTGCTTAAATATTTATGTTTATTAATTTAAATATTAAACTAATATTTTCTAGCTACCCTTCATGTTGGAGATGAAATTAGAGAAATTAATGGTACTAGTGTAGCTAATCAATCTGTTGAAAGTTTACAAAAAATGTTGGTATGTAATAGACTTTTTTTACTTTGTATAACTTACAATGAAATTAATAAATGTTTGATTTACCTGAAGGAAATTTAAATTAATTTTATGCTTCAGTGATATATTAGACATTATTTATAAATTATTAATAATTATGAAATTAATTTCCATTTGCAAAATTATAAATAAACCTGCATATAACCATCTCCAAAATTTCCTTGTACAGGTACTCCTCACTTAACTACCTACCTGTTTAACGATTGCTCGAACTTACATCCGAGCTTAAGACTATTTTTTTAATGGAATATTTGGTTTTTGCTCATCGAACTTACGTCCGTGCTTAAGACTGTTTTTTTAATGGAATATTTGGTTTTTGCTCATACGCACAACTTACGACTTTTGTTTGTAATTTCCCCACACTCGTAGTTCCAAAAAAAAAACTGAAGAAAAATACTGTACTTTGTGCATAATTAAGATATGTAGTTTCAAAAAAACTGAAGAAAAATACTGTACTTTGTGCATAATTAAGATAAATAAATTAATCATTAGTATATTTATCAATTATGAGATTGCATTAACACTAGTATAAATTCATTCCAATTATTAAAATTTCCATTAAACATATCAAGGGATTAATTTGGCAGTTTAGATTCTATAATAGTTATATATTAAGTTTTATAAGTTTAGAACTTTGTTGTATTTTTTATAATAAAGAAACTGAAATTATCTAATAACAAATAGTTAATGAATTACAACTCATGATATCTTTAAAATAATTTATTTAGAATATAATTATTGTTCCAAGTTATCGAAGCGCACCTCCACCTTGTGAGGTAAAATTTATGTATGCTAATGAAATGCCTCTGAATTTGAAAGTATTTTCAGACAGCTCTTTCTTATGAACAAAAATATAATGTTTATGTTAATGTTAATATGTAATATTTTATGGTTGTGATGATATAATAATTGGAAGCATTCAAATTGAAATCATTTTAAATTTATGCTTTATATTTTTGTATAAAAATATATCAAATTTTAATATTAACATTTTTCGTTACAACTAGTGTTTAGTTTTTCATTAGCTTTAAATTGTAAAAATTTTTAAAAATGTAAAAAGTATTTTTGATAAATTGAAACAAAAATAGCCATTCACTTAAGAAAAATAATCATAAAATAGCAATAAATTTACCAATATTATTTATTCTGTTAGTTTTGTTTATTAATTATATTTAATTTAAATTTCATGAAAATGTATTTATTAATTATTAATTAGTTTTGCAGTAACTAATATTAGATATATACTAATTTTTATATTTAAAATGATACAGACTCCAAATAATCACAGAAACAAACATTTACATTAAATATGGTAATTAATTTATAATTGATAACATATAGAAAATGTAGTCTCTAATAAATAATTATCAATAACAGAAAATGAATTATTATTTATCTAATTTGTAATTTTTTTTTTTTTAATAGAATTCATGATTAATTATTATTTATCTAATTTGTAATTTTTTTTTTTTTTAATAGAATTCATGATTAATATATAAAAGCAATAATATCAACTATAAAATTACAGAAGTATTTTAAATAATACTATATTAAGTAAAAACTCATATTTACATATTTCGTAAGACCAAATTGTAAAATTGTATTTAGATAAATTATTACTAATAGATTTGAATGATTAACAATAAAAAATATGTTAAAAGTTCATTAAAAAAAATATATATATAAAAAAATCATACCACCATACATTTCATTAAAATAAAAGTTCTATTGCAGTAAAACAATTTAAAAATGTATTATAAATCTAAACATCAAAGAAAAATTAATTTTAGTTAATAAATTTTTAAATTTGCTATTTATATCTTTCAGAATAATTTAAAAATATTAAATAAAATTTTTATTAATAAGAAATAAATTTTTGCTGCTATAGTTAGCATCTGTTACTCAGTAATTAAATTATTTTTTAATAGGGAAAAAACTTATCTTAGGATTGTATTCCAAACTTTTGGTTTAATATCTCAATATCATACTAATTAAACTTACCTAGACTTGATTATCTCTACAGATCATTGCATATTAAATTAAATTAATTTCAAATTCTGCCTAGCATTAGAATTCAACTTTAATTTTTTGTTTTCATTATAGTTTGATATTTTTTCAGTTGTATGTATTTAAAAAATGAAATCATGCCAATTTTCATGCCATCACTTCCTGGAAATAATGTTATTTAAATGAATCAAAAAATAATTAATATATAATTTACTTTTAGTTTAAATTGCAATATATTTATTACTATTATTTTTTGTATGTAAAACATAGTCTTCAAAATTTATTGAATCTATTGAAGTTTATTATATGTTTCTGTAAATTTTGAAATTGTGGAAATTTTTTGGTTGGTATAATTTTTTTTGTATTCTTGAAGTTTTTAGCAAAATAAAAATGTATTCATCAGACACAAAAAGATTTTGTTAATTTTATTAGAAATAATACTAATTTATATTATTATTGTAAAACAAAATCAACTTTTAAATTCAACTTTTTGATCAAATTAATATAATTTTTAAATTCACTGAGAGTCCAGTTGTAATATATTTTATTAAAACAATTGTATTATACTTTTAAATATACAGTTGTATTTTTTACATATACAGTTTGTATTATAGTTGCATTATATTTTTAAATATATAAATATATTTTATTATATATTAGTGATAATTGGTTTTAGTTTAATTATTTTTATATTGATGAAGTCTTGCAATGTTTCATCAGCAACAAGCAAAAAAAAAAAGATATTTTAATATTGTCAATAATACACAAAAAAATATATATATACATACAGACAATCCCTGACTTATGTAGATACAACATGCATAGAGCTGTACTTATGTAAGGTTAATTTTAGTTAATGAGCCAGTCTGAACCCATATCCCTCCTGAAAAAACTGAGTTGTGGGACTCTGAATTGTATCTGGATCCTCCAAGATGGTAAGTGATTGTTTTACTGCGCAACTTATGTACTTATTCTTTAATGTAACTATTTTTAATGCTAAGTCTTTGTGACCCACTAATACTGTATAATGTATGCAGTACTGATATAGTATGCAATCTGACATACATATATTTTTGATTTATGTAAGGTTTCATGGGATGATCCATATACATAAGTAGGGACTGCCTGTATAAGTAAAATATTTATTTCATATCTGAATGAGTAAGTGAATAATACAATAAACTGTAAAATCTAGTACCTTCAGTGATTGAGAAATAATATAGAATAGAGCAGGGTTTTCCAACTGGGTCTGGGCCACACCTCCTAATGGGCACCAGTCTGTTGCAAGGGAGTGTGCAAGAATTAACAAAAACATCATTTTTGAGAGACAAAAAATAAATTCAAATTGTTGTTGAAAAAAATGAATTAGCAAAAGGGTTATGAACACACACCCACACACACAACCACACACACACACACACCCACACACACACACACCCACACCCAGAAACTTCTGCTGTAGCTGTTTTAAAGATAAAATATCCATCTCGTTTAATGAATGAAAAAGAATTGAGTAGTGATATCTTCAATGACACCCTGATTTGAGAGAATTTGTGTGAAAAATAAGCCTACTCATCATATTAAATATTATGTTATATTAAACATGTATTCTATTTTTCGTTTTTTTGTAAGATTTGTTTAATTGTATTAAAAATTTCTACAGCATAAAAAAAATATATATTTTTATGTATGAGAACTTTATTTATAAAAAATATGGTATATTGTTTTGTCGTATTGAATTGTAAATAGAAAGTATTTATAAAATCAGATTGTTATGAAAATGAGGTGTACAAATTTTTTTATAAAAATGGGCACAGACATGCAAAGTTTGGAAACAACTTGTCTAAGATATTAAGTAGTCAGTCATGAACTTTATACATATACAGGTAGGCCTCGATTAGTGCGAATAATTGGTTCCACGAATTTCTCGCACGACAAGTAAAAGTATTATATACAAGGTTATACTAAATAAATGAAAAGTCAATAAACTATATAGAAAAGACCACTTGCTTTAACTTAACAAGAAAATTCAAACAGCACTTTAAGAAAGGAACATTCCAACTTTAATCTGGTATAACGTTTTCGGACTCGATTACAGTCCCTCTTCAGTACATGCTTCTTCGTTACAGAGTCTAAACATCAAATATCATCACAGAACATAAATTTAAATAGAATTCGATTACAGTTTTCTATCAATTTAGAAGAATAGAACAATGTATTCAAAGTTATTTAAACATATCATTTATATATATCTATGCAATGAATAACATATTATATTAATAAATTTCAACATAAATATAAAATGAATATATATAAAATTAATATATATACAAATTTTTAAAACTTAAATTATATATAAAAACATAGTTTTTTAGTAATGTCCTCCACAACTTTTAGAAAAACCATGGTGTCCTCATTGTCCTTAAGTTACCTCTAATGGGTTACTCTACACATATAATAGAGAGTTGTTCTCATAATATCTAATCTTTGGAATACATTTCTTAAGGGCGTATCTTAATCCCTGGTGAACTACCTTCACAAATTGTTCATAGCTGTCCATATCCATGCCATAGGCAGATCCGTCGGAGCATTGTCATTAATAACATTACATGTCTTTCTCTGCTTCACTAATTCAATAGCCTCATACATATTCAAGCCTCTTCCATTATTAAATGAAAAATCTCAGATTTGACAGATAAACAAATGTTTCGTTTTTGGTGTATTTGGGCACAGTGACCAGGGCTCTGTGGGCACATAATGACCACATAATGATTAGTTACAAAAGATTTCAATAAAAATTAAGCGAGATTTCACAATTTTAATTTTTATATTTTTTTGCATATTAATTAGATTTAATTTCAAAAAATAGCAGGCAGTGAAAGGGGTAAATTGGTTAGATTGATATCATGGAAATGCTTCAACTTTCCACTTTGAAGAGCCCAAGTTTCATTGTTAGGTCCTATTCCTTGGAAAATTTATTCCTAGGATTTGGGCTGGCTCTATCTTCCATAATCCTGCCAAGCTCTTTGCAGGAATGAGCAGCATGTGCCAAGGCTTGTTTTACCCTATCACTTAGTATTCTACCTGAGTAGAAAGTAGGGACACTTGTTAAAACAAAAATGCTTAATTAAATCGAGCACTGAATTTTAAATTGAGATAAATTCTTTTTCAAAAGAAAACATGTATTCTTTTTATTCCTTGCTTTGTTGTTCCTTACTCATTTGAATCAAAATCTTCAAGAATCTATATACAGAAAATGTTTATATTAAGATTATTTAACTTTTCAGTTTTCTTTTTATATATAACTAATAAAAACTTTACAGCCCATTAAGTGAAAAACAACATAAAATTTGAATTTAATACCATACAACTTTTGGCTTTAATAAGCCATCATCAGCGGTTGGATTTTTTACAAACAAGAATCTATATACAGGTTTAATAAGTCCAGTCTCAATCACTCCTGAAATTGTCGTGATCTGATCTCTTGATTCTTGATGCTTAGATTAAAATCAAATTCTTCAAGCATGTTTTGCTTCTGTATTTCAGTGAGATCAAGTTTGAAATTCTCATTATGGGAATTCAGCATCTCGAAAACAACTTCAGGTATAATTTTAGATCAAGTATGCTACCATATGGGGTTCTTTTTATCTAGGCAACAGAAGCATTTAAAAAGAGTTTCAGAAAAGTTCCAGAAAGAATCAAACCTGATGATGGCGTAAAGTACTGAAAACGTTAGTTCAATTTCTGAATGCAAGTTTTAACTATACTGCTGTAAGTGCTTTGATTTACGTATATTTAAAAGTTAGAATAAGGTAATTAATTAGCAGTGAATGAAAGCAAACCAACAGAAGCATATATGGTGGCAAACTTGTTTGGAAATGATCAACTTTTGGAGTGATATCTGAATCCTGAATAAGCTGTGAAGAAAAGGCAAATTTTCTTTCAATATGTCCTTTACTGTTTTGTCAGTAGCTTCTATCTATGAATCATATGAGTCCTTGCTGCATATTGGATATTGAAGCTCTTCTAAAAGTCCTTTAATATCTTTTTCATATTAAATTTTACATTTCTTTCCATCTTACTGGATACTAAGGAGGAAGGTATTTCAATACCCATTATAATCAATCCGTATGTATGGTGAAATCTTATTTTCTTGTTTTATGTTGCTTTTCTGTTGGACTTAAACTAAATGTCAGGAATATTCCAGTATTCACTATAGACTACAAATTACATCAATATTTTTGCTTTTTTCAGAAAAATAATAACACCACAGCATTTAAGTAGGAACAGTCTTTATTTCAGAAATGTTTTTGATTCACCACAAACATTTTCAAAATAAAGATTGTTTCTTAGTTAAGTGCTGTGGTGTGTATTATTGTTGACACATTTTTTTATTCTAAATTGATAGAAGGGAGTTTTGATTTTCATCTAGAAGCCGAGTTCAAATCTGGGTGTTAATTTGATGGATGGAAACAGGTAGTGTTTGAGAGCAAGGGAACTTATATGTATGTGAAATGCAAAATACTCTAAGCTTAAATACTAATTTATTAATACAGTGTACCTTGGTTAACGATGGTAATCCGTTCCAGGATTACTGTCATTAACCAAAGCCGTCGTTATCCAAGGCGCGATTCCCCATAGGATTTAATTGAAAATTGGTTATCCAAGGCGCGATTCCCCATAGGATTTAATTGAAAATTGATTAATTCGTTCTGGGCTCCTTCCCACAACCGTAGTAAATATTAAAAATGCAGATAAAACTCATTTAAAATGTCCTTTCACAACCATGGTAAATATTAAAAATGCAGATAAAACTCATTTAAAATGTCCTAAATATATGGAAAATATCATTTATTTATTATATTTGCTACAAAAAAATTCAAATATTAAAAATGCAGATAAAACTCATTTAAAATGTCCTAAAAATATGGAATAATATATTTTTTTCCATATTTGTTATAAAAAAAATGAATTGTTCATGAAAACAGTTCTTAACCTTTAGCGCTCCACCGCCTAGCTATGCTAGACACGCCTGCTCCGTCTAACGTATAATTATATTTAGTAAAGAAATTTTTAAGAATTCAACAATATCAACAGTCAAGAAACAAGAGGTAAGAAATTGTTTTATTATAGAATTTCTATTATTATTATAATAAAGCTTGACTAGGAGTAGAAGAGAGGGGACAAAATAACTGTAGTATTGCAACTATCTAGTGATTTATTATGCATCTTTAAAGAATCATTTTATAGTATAAGAAGTTCAATCTTATACACAAGACAGTATTTTTTTCAATGAGATTGTATTTGATTTTATCACAAATTATAACATAATCCTTTAGCATCACACCACTTTCTAACCCAACAGTGCTGAAAGTAATTAACAAATCAAGAATTTTTCACAATTTCCTAACAATTTCATAATCTTACACAGATATAAATAAACAGCATGAGGAATTGTTTCAGTTTTCATAAAAAGATCTAGTGTAGGAAAATGCAATCCTAGATGATCATATCTTAATCTTGAAAGAACCAAATAAAAGATTTATTATTACAAATAAATTATAGGAATTATAACTTTTATTTGAATTTATATAAAATTTATTCATTGGTATTCTATGTACATAAATTTATATATATATATACACTGTGTCTACAAATGATGTAACAATTATAGAAAATTATTATACAAAAAGAAAGTATACATAATAATCAGACTAGTGGCATTTTAAACAACTGCTCAGAGTTTTATTCCACACATGTGCAATATAATAGTTCTTATTTTTACTTCTAGAGTTAGTTATAATGCAAAATGGCTTCTCAGCAGCAAAAAGCATTTGCATGTTTGAATTTCATTCAACAGAATCAATAATAACAGTTAAGGACAATTCAGATGACAATTGAACAAGAATCCCCATTGGAAACTCAATTCATAAGTGTTTATGAATTGAGTTTCCAATGTGGCAGTTTGTTGATGAGATATATCTGTAAAAAGAAAAGTTGTAGTATACCAAGCACTAGTGACGAACTGTTGATTCAGTAGTCATTCCAGATAAATCCAATGAAATCAATACAAGCTAGCTATAGAATGTGACTCATCAAACTGTAAGGAAAATCCTTTATAAATGTATTCTTTATGTCATTAACATCATCAATTATTTCAGCATATTATACCTAACAATACCATGCTACATTATCAATTTTATAAGAATTTGTTATATTATATCACAGAAGACTATACATAGTTGTCCAACATCTGTTTCAGTGATGAAGGAACATTTTACATTTCAGGCAAGGTTCACAAACACAATGTATGCATTTGATGAAATAAAAATCTTCATGCATTGATTGAAAATGTCAGAGAGAGCCTGAAAGTTAATGTGTTTTATGCTTTGACAAATGATAAGGTTTATAGTTCTTTCTTCTTTTGTGAAAAAACAATCCAAGAAATCATTTACTGTATTATGCTAGAAATATGTTTAATACTACAACTATTTCATGATAAACTAAATACAGTTTTTTAACAAGACTGCTGTATCACACTGAGAGCTGACTGAGGCTTCAAGGGTCTATTAAAGATTGCTAGAGACACTGTTCAATATGTTGACCTTTCTGCAGAACCAAAAGCTAAAAAAAGCAACATCATTTTTTACAGCACAACACAATTGATCTGCATTGATGTTTTGCATATGCAGGATGATTCTCTCTTTCAAATCTGCCAGGTGAAGAACATTGCCTCAATAAACCATGTCTTTAAGGCAACCCCAAAGCCAAAAATCATATGATTAAAATCTGGGGAATGTGATGGCCAACATATTGTGAATGGCTGGCTGATGATTCTATCGTTTTCGAATAATTGTTTAACCTCATATATAATATGTTAAATGTGCTCCATCTTACGTAAATGTTGTTGTTTTGAGGCACTCCCTTGCTGGAGATTCGGGATGACAAAACTGTGCAACATATCTCAATAATCACAATTAAACCTTCAATAAATAAGCACTTTTAGCAGTAAGAAAATTTTAATAAAATTGAACAAACATTTTCGGCTTGTATTCTTTCATTTCATTTCATAAATGTTTTCATTCTATTCTTTGAATAACCTGAAGAGGGCTACAAGTGGAAAACATTTGTTCAATTTTGTTAAGAGTTTATTACTGCTAAAAGTGCTTATTTACTGAAAGTTTAATTGTGTTTAAGTATAGAAATAGTTTATAGTTAACTATATCCCAAAAATGAATTGCAGTTATTATGCAAGTCACAGGTCCTGTTGAATGCATTTCCTCAAAGAAAAATGGACCAATTAGAAATTCAGACATAAACTCTATCCATATCCTGCTACATTTGATGAATGTAAGGGGATTTCTTGAAACTGATGAGTATTTTCTGTAGTCCAGATTGGCTGTTTTAAGTGTTTATTGTTCCAGAAAGATGAAAATGAGCTTCCAGGGCTAACCTTGTCCACTTCCGTGCATGCAAGAAATGCCAAAGCAAATGTTTCTTGGATGTCACAATCTCCAAGTAGCAATTCATGTTGCAGTTGAGTTTATTTAGGATAGAAATGCAAAGATTTGCACACTGTTACATGGAGTTCATCTAACTGTTTTGCTACAGCATGACCACTATATATGGTTGCAACATTCTGAGATGATTGCTCAGTGACAGCCATTGTAACTTCTTCAGCCATTTGATGTATCCAAGGCTTTTATGTCCTCTTCCTGCTCGAACTGTGAAGTTTCCCATCTCCTCAAAACACTGAATCATGCATTACGATGCATATGGTGTTAATAGACTGCATCGTAATGATTTCAAGTGTCTATACTTGTAAAGCACTGCAGCAGCATTTCCACTATTTGGGTAAAATAACTTTAAAAGTAAAATCATTCTGGCAACACGAGAACCATCATGATCATTGAATAATTTTTTTGATCCACCTCACACTTTGTTTTATACCAGATTGCATATACATCAAATGCATGTGCATCAATGCAAATTGGCATAACATGTATATTGACATCACTCTGTGCTAATTTCAACAGCTAGTGGTGCTTGCAGCACCATATTTTTTTCTATCAATCATTTTCTAGAACTTTTTTTCCCAAAAGTTCTTTCCCCCATGACCTGGATAGTATAAATTGCAAGTATAACATTATTTCACCTATTTGTTCTCTCTCCAGAATGCTTTGAATAGGGATACTTTAATTTGAAGCATTCTGTATAATTGAGCAAATTCCAAAAATATCAGTTTGACTCCAAACTGAGGCAAAATTTTATTTTCTTAAAATAATTAAAATTTAATAATCAATTAAAGTACACTGCTAAATGTGTTTTGATTAATTTATTAATTAAAACAATATGTGGGTTTAGTCCAAATTAATAAATTATTATTATTATTAATAATATAATTTAGTTAAAAAATATTCCTGTAATTGATCATTTGATTTTTTTTGGTTATCTTTAACATAACTTTTTCATTCAGACTTTTACTATAAATATATAGACAGGTTACAATAAAAGATGATTTTGATAAAACACTTTTGCTCTAAAATTTGTTAAAATTTTATGATTAATAGTTTGTTTTATTTAGTTGAGAATTATCTATCTAATTCTATAAAAACTTTTGATGAATTGATTAAATATTGAAGATCAAAATTGTATAAATGGATGTTAGATAAACAGTTATGTAACAAAGCTATGAATGATCATTTGGCATCTTAGAGGGAACATTTCCTGAAAATTTCATAATCATCTGATTAAAAACAGTTGAACTTGTGTAAATTTTATAAATCAATTTATTTTTAATAAATGTGCTAATTTACGATTGATAAATTTAAATTATTACAGAAATTCAAATGAAATATTGTTGATATTCAAATATGTCAAGTTATATTTAATATATAGTAAATGATATTTTTCAAGTTTTTATTTGTGCATTTTATCTTTCCTTTTTTTTTTTAGAAAATAAATATGATATCAGAAGATGAAGGGTTCAACGAAACAGATTCACCATTAAGTTTTCATTCAGGATTATTATTTTATAAAGATATTTGGGAAAATGCTATCAATATAAATCAAAGAACTTATTTTTCTTGGGAAACAATTGGATGGTACATTGATTATGATTTTGCAATTAATTTCAAAACTATTTTTAATTTACTTTTTACATTTTTTTATTTTCTTTCTTTTGCAGTTCTGAAATCATAAAAGAAAAATTATTTGTTACAGAAGCAGGTCCAAAAGCAACTGAGATGATTCATCAAGCTCATCTTTATGAATTATATTTAATGGATCCCACCTTTTCAGTTGCACCTACTATTACAGTGACACACAAATCTTTGATAAGAGATGTTTTTTATTTGTTGATTGGAATTCCATCAAAAACATTTCTTTATATGAAGGTATTATATCCAATTTCAAATATGATTAGAAATGTATAAATATTAGTTGTTTGCTGATAATTTATAAAGTAATACTCAACTTTAATGAACATAAATATAATGAAATCATAGCTATAGTAAGAAAATGCTGATAAATTTGGTCAATGAATATATAAGTGCTCCTTGAGTTAAGAATTTAATTTGTATACAAGTTTTATTTGTAACTTGAATGCTGTTGTTATGTGGTTCCCAAAAATATTGAAATCACTTTATATATTGTATTTTATGATATACTGTATATACTTGAATATAAACTGATCCATGTATAAGCCAACCCCCAAACTTGAGTTTGAAAATCAGTAAAAATGCAAAACCCATGTATAAGCCTACCCCCCAACTTTAGCAATTAAAATTTGATAAAAATTTGAAACCAATAAATTATGTGATCTTTGATTTTTAGCTACTGATATATTAATGCCATTTGCCAAAATAAATATTTTATTGAAACTTTAAATATCATAAAATAAATTATTATAATACAAACACCAGTATATCAATTTAAAAGGTAAAGTTTTACCTTAACTTTGAAGTGATCCAGCACAATGCACCTACATAAGATTCTTGTCGAGAATTTCTGTGTCGTGGCACATCAGGCAGTGTGGCATTACCTATCTGATGCACTTATATAAATGCAGATTGGAGTCAGCAGTGCGACACACTCAATCGTATCGTGTAAGGTAAAATTTTACTTTACTTCGAAGCAAGATTGATGTCGGTGTATGACATTATCATTAGGATGATGCAGCTTCAGAAAATATCAAGTTAACAAATAATAATAAATTTTAATAATTTATGTAAAAATATTTTCTTTTTATTGTTGTTATTGAATAACTGTTTTATTTTCTAAAAAAATTTCATATAAAATTATCACAGTATAAATTCCATTAGAATAATACGTTTACGTCACACAGCTCCCAAGAGACCATTCAAAGTTTCATTTTCCCTTACATTGCATTTTGTCTAGTTGAGTTGAGTTATCACATTCAAATCTTTGATCATATTTTAAAATGAGTGGAGCATCCTAACGATGATGTCATACACTCTTAGGATGATCTGTGCAATATGATTTCTAGACGTTAAGTGTGTGATTTCAAAGTTTTGATTTTGCTTATGATTAACTTTTTTGATAGACTACAGTTATTTTTCAGTACAGATTTTAAATAATAATTATTTTTGTTATTTTAAACATTATTTTAGTTACTTTTTAATCTACTTTTAATCATCAATGGGTTAAATATAATAAGTACTTATCTATTACTAGCAAATGAATTAAAAATCATCAATGAGTTAAATTATAATAAGCATTTATCAATTAAAAATGCTTATTTTTTTAGCAAATGGATTAAAACATTCTTAATTAATGATAATGAAAATTAAATAAATTTTTTCACCCAAATATGAATCCTAGGTAAGATTCTTGATTGATTGTCAAGTTTTCATATCGTGTCGTATCAAGAAGTGTGGTGTCGCCTATCTGATTACAGTATATAGACGCAGGTTGGAGTCAGCAGTGTCACACACTTGATCACTTTGGGGTAAGATAAAATTTTACCTGGTATTATATTAAATGAATTATTGCAAAATTTTCTTCCTGGTCTTCAGGAAATGTATTTTGCTTATTACTTCAATTTCTCCAGATCGGAAGAGCGTCGTGTAGGGTTTCAATTTCTCCAGCCAAACGCTCAATAAGTTATGGTTTTGCTTATTACTTCAATTTCTCCAGCCAAAAAAGAAAATTGATATTTTTAATCTGTGTATAAGCCGACCCCCACTTCAGAAATTTTTTTGTGAGAAAAATCCTTGGGTTATACATGAGTATATATGGTATTTCATAAATGAACCTGAAGAAATTGCTTACTTCACAGATTTCAATAAAAACTTTTGATTATATTCTTGAAATCAGTTGAAGCACAAACGTGGGAGATTAAAAACTAATTTTAAGTAAAATGAATTATATGTTTTGATTATAAAATGGGATTTTCTTATATAATTGTCTCCATTTTGAAATATTGCTGTAGTATTTTTAATAATTGTGAAATTTTACATTATATACTCTTAAAAAAAATGATGCAGGTTTGCTGTAAGCATACGAAGTGGCTTCTCTCAAATTCACTCAGTTGCTCATTCTGCTAATGGATATGCTATAGAGGCATCTTCTAGACTACTTAATGTAATAAAACAGAAAAACTTGTCAGATATATCTATACTTATGAATTTTGCTCTTTAAATTGGCTTTAGATTCACTTTTCTCATGTGCTCTCAAAATGCCATGTGTGTTCCTTGGTGATGAAATTTTATTCATTATATATCTAGCTGAAAGGCATTTGTTTACAAAGTTTATAGTTTTCACTCTATTTTTCAGGAGTGCATTGCTTTTTTGTAACATAGTATATATGCTGTTAGAGCATTCTGTTATCATAATGTTTAAAACTCTTGAAGATTTTTTTTCAAAATTTTCTGAAATTTGAAAATGAAATAGCACATATCTTAAGAATGAATGTTTGTAACTTGAAGAGTGCCTATATTTATGAATAAAAAATTTTTGTATGATAGAACTCAAATCTCAACTCAGAAGGCAATATTTATGATATTATACAAAGTACTAATAGTATTATTGAAATGTATCTTTATTTTTTCTTTTATATATATAATATAGCCAGAGTGCTCAACATTGCTATTGCTTGGAAATTTTTATCAATTATAAGTGTCAATTGTTCATTTTGATGATAGACACTTGGTTAGTTTATTATAATATGATTATTATAATTTTATTTTTTACAACAATTAAGAATTTATCCATTGGCTATTTGTGCCCAATTTTAATGTTAATTTGATCAATTATGACAATAATGTTATTGGTGCTGTTTTGTAATATTATTTGTATATTTAGTTAAAAAGAAAAGGAAAATATTCAGGCAATATGATTTCATTATGAAATAATATACAGAGAGTGTTTAAGCAAATTTCATATGAATTTGAAGCTTGATATTGTAAAAAGTTTAGATCCAATCAAATTGATTTTTACCATGTGTTTGTTCACATTGTGCCATTACATTTCCCATGCGCACATTCAAAAATATTCTAAAATAGTGCCATCATCTGCTGCAAAACTGGAAATTATGGTTAAATTATTTTCTGAACAAAATTACTTCTCAACTGCTATCAAGGAGGAGTTAGAAAAATGAAAAGTTTCTTTGAGTAAAAGTATTATAGCAGAATAATCAAAAATGAAGGAAAAAATGAGTGAGGCTAAATTAACAGGTGAAAATTCAAATTTTTATAGTAAGCCTAAAATTGCTTGAATCAGAATAATATCAGAAAAGTGAAAAATCTCATAACTGGTCCAAATCTAATTAGTCAGAGAGTGATTGCTAAACATTGTAGTCTTTCTGTGGCAAGTGTTAATACAATTATTCACAAAGATTTAGGCTTAGTAACAAACAGAAAGAACAAGGTCCACAAAATAACACCCAACTAACAATTAATACCTTCATATTGTCAAAACCACAAAAAATATTAGAAAATTTTACAAAAACTGTTTGGCAGGTGATAGGATGAAGTTTATGGTAACTTTAGATGAAGCATATATTTATTTAAGTTAGTGAATGGAGAAAGAAAAATTATGTATCTGCAACCAGGAGATAGGTGCCTGAATAATGGCTAATACACTGTAATGAAAGATGGTCTAAAGGATTCATGATTATTGGATGAATGACTAGCTGAGGATGCCTCTTTTTAATCAAAATGCCAAAGAATGCTAAAATAGATATAATGTACTATATAGTCTCAGACCATATTCAGAAATAGGAGACCCTTTGCTTTATTCCAGAAAACTGGATAAAATCATATTCCACCATGACAAAGCTTTAAGTTACATTGCAAAGTTTACCACCTCTTATTTAGAACACTGAAATTGACCACAGGTCCAAATTATATCCCAAATGAACTGATTCCCATTAAGTCTCCAGACATCTCACAAATGGGTTTTGGCATTGGTTACTTAATTAATATTAAAGCAAGCCCTTTTTATTTGCATTTCTTATTGCAGACTTTCCACATACACTGCAAGGATTATGGAAAGTTTGCAATGAAAAATGGGCAAAAATTATCCCTGTAAAATGTAGATAGGTTTTTAAGAATGGAAGTAGAGGTATAGAATGATTAGTGCATGTGATGGTCATCATATCAAATAGAAACAGGAATTTGTTGTGTTCTTAAGGATAAAAACTAAATGTAAAATTGCCTCAAATTTGCTTGAACATCCTTTGTATATTTCAAACATAAATTTATCAAATTTATATAATATATAAAATATAAGAAAACATTGAATTTTATCACAATATATTTGTCATTGATACATGACATCATGATTGTATGAAGTCCATTATTCATTTACTAAAAGAGAAGAATGGAAAAATCAGACAGTATGTTTTTCATTACAAAATGAGATTCCAATGGTGTCTGGCTTTGACTTAATCATTGTGATGCAACAAAATGTTTTATTGCATCATAATGATATCATCATTGCATCATATGCATATCATATTTATGATTCCATCCATTGCTTCATCATAGTTATATCATACAGCAATGATATTTTACGATAGCATTCATTGCTTTGTTATAATTATGTAATATATTGATGATAATTTGTGAAACTTATTTTATGCCACAATAACATCATATTAGTGTGATGATGATGTTATTCCATATTTGAATAAGTATTTGAAGGATTTAATTTTTTCACTGCCTTTAATTTTAATTTCCAGAGAAATTTGCATACCATCAACTAACTAAAATTAAGCTTAATTATCCTTGAAATTCATCTTGTGTATCAAGTTCAATCACAAAAACTGAAAGCACATTCTTAGATTAATATAAATTTAATATTATATTAATACACTAAAAACTATTTATCAAATTTAACTGAAGATGGCTGAATGAATAGGCTAAAATATTAGTGTATTAATAAAATATTAAATTATGTTAACCTGTGAATGTGCTTTGAGTTTTTTTTGATTAAACTTAATTAATATACAAAACTTTAAATTATTATATATCACTTAATTTTTATCAAATTTTTAAAAAAATTTACCATTTATTAGGTTTTTTGCTCTCCTTCTAATGGTATAAATATCTTTTTCCAATTTTATTTTTTCAGACGTTTTTATCCTCACATAGGAGATTGCTGAAAATAATTTTTTTTAATATATATATATATGAAAATTTAGCCATTCAATAAAATTACTGCTATTTTTGGATAATGACTTGTCCTGCAATAAAACAAACCATAATTGATGAAATTTGAATCATATTTTCTTTAAAAATATATAAAAAAACCAAGCATTATGTAACTTTTGCTCAATGAACTTATGCCATATAATTATTAAAAAAATTCAGTGCTCGAAATAATTTCAAAAATCCAGTCGCCAAAAAAAATTCTGATCGCCAATCCCCCGTTATGCATATTTGATCTTTAGAAGAAATAATTTTTCTGTAAATCATTAAATTTTAAATATATATATATCTTTTTATAGGATTCGAGATATTGTTCTAAATTTAGATATTGCTCCAACATTCCTTGATATTGCTGGTGTACAAATTCCAGAACATATGGATGGAAAATCAATTCTACCATTATTGAAAGATGCATTTAATTGGGTTATGTGAGTACTTTAAATATTTTATATAATATTTTTTAAAACAAATTGAGATAAATATATACAATTTGATTTGCTACACAAAATACAGATTCATTTGGTTTATTAAAAACATGTTTTAAACATTAAAATAAAGATTTTTATCATAACTCCAATCTTTCAAAAATATTGAAATTGATTTGAATTGATTGTTAATACACTTAAACAGCTGTATTATTGAGATATATGCTTCATAATATTACATTTATAATTTTACTGCTATAAGTATTTGTTTGTTTTCAGTAGCACTAGCCTTAGTGATTTTGATGCTCCATGCAGAATTTTTTTAGCACTCTTAACTTCCATCTTTCTTATTCACTTAATAATGTGATAAGTTTGCATGTATGATGATTTATGTATAAATCTGCAGGTTTCCATTTAATTATTTTTATTGTACACACAACATAAATAAAATGTAAAATGATATTTTCATAAATTAATGATAAAATGCTACATTTTAATAATTTAATAAGTTTTTTTACTTTTAATATTTGCATAAGTCTTTGCTTCTATTATTCTTACTTAATCCAAAATAAAATACCGGTACCTCTCTTATGAAATTACACTATTAAAACAAATGCTTTCAAATTATATTTAGTTTATATAAAATTTGAAAGTATTTATCATACTGATAAATTTTTTTTTTTATAAATGAGATGCTTCACAAAGATTATAACCAATGCTCGAAATAATTTCAAAAATCCAGTCGCCAAAAAAATTCTGATCGCCAATCCCCACTCCTCCCTCCCCAAAAACACTTGCATAAATTCACCAGCAAATACATTTATCACAACATGATCGGAGGGAAGTATCATGTGGTATGCGAATTGTGCTTTTCACAACGATCACGTCACATATATTTTTTACAACACGATCGGAGGAAGTATCATGTGGTATACAAATTGTGCTTTTCCCAACGATCACGTCACATATACAATTAAACATTATTTTCAGGAAGCAAAATAAACACCCGTCATTTCAATAAACAGCTACTAGACCATTCACTAAAATATTTCAGAAGTTCACAAAATTCTCCACAACCACACGTAATCAGCACAAAACAACGCAAATTGCAAACAATCTTTTTTTCTTCTTCCTTTATATTTTCGAAAATTCTTGAAATCGATTGAAGCACAAACGTAGCAATTAAACTAATTTATTTAGAAAGCGTTTTCGGCTATTCGATAACTTTCCGAAAATTACCTGCATTAACAAGTGACAATCAAAATGCACCTTGCAAATCTCACTGAGGTAAGGCAGTATTAAAAATCCCAGCGGAATTTTGTTCTGCCTTACCCCGATAATTAAAGGTTCCTGAGTTCATTGGTGAAGATCCCATGAGGGGCAAAAGCCCCGTTCTCAAGTTATGAGGTTCCAAGTTGGAGCTCGAAATCACGTTTCCTTATGATTTGCTGCAAAACTTTTACAGATAATCAGATGTTTTAAATGATTTTAGATATATCTTATTATTCCGAATCAAAAGCAATCAGTTTAAATAAGCTACGACTTACCTGCTGCAAAACTTTTACAGATAATCGGATGTTTTAAACGATTATAGATATATCTTATTATTCCGAATCAAAAGCAATCAGTTTAAATAAGCTACGACTTACCTATAACACTTTTTTTCTTCTTCCTTTATATTTCCGAAAATTCTTGAAATCGATTGAAGCACAAGCGTAACAATTAAACTAATTTATTTAGAAAGCATTTTTGACTATTCGATAACTTTCCGAAAATTACCTGCGTTAACAAGTGACAATCAAAATGCACCTTGCAAATCTTGCTGGGGTACAACAGTATTAAAAATCCCAGCGGAATTTCGTTCCCCCTTTATCTTACCCCGATAATTAAAGGTTCCTGAGTTCATTGATGGTCCCATGAAAGGCAAAAGCCCCGTTCTCAAGTTATGGGGTTCCAAATTTGGAGCTCGAAATCACGTTTCCTTACGATTTTCTGCAAAGCTTTTATAGATAATCGGATATTTTAAACGATTTTAGATGTATTTTATTATTCCGAATCGAATGCAATCAATTTAAATAAGCTATGACTTACCTGTACGAAGTTATGTAATTTTTTTCACTTACGACAATATATCTGTTCCGATGCTTGGTAGAATTTTCAAATATTTAATTTTTGGTAGAAGTTTATATTACCGCCATCTTAATAAAAATAGCACCGATCGAAAGTTCATGATTAGTATAGAAAACTTTACCAAAGAACCATACTCTACCAGTAACAGTTATGTAGTTATAGCGGTTCAAAGTTTTTTACTTTTCATGATGTCACTTCACTTCTGACGATGGCGGCTGCTCTCCCAAGCTCGTTTGCGACGGTCGCTGGACTATACAGAAAAATCATGGAAAATAAATTGTGGGAAATATTAATCAAGTATTTCCAATGTTATCTCATTACACTCGCCAGCAGCAATTTCTTAGTCACCAATGGTGAGCTGGCGACCGTTATTTCGAGCCCTGAAAAAATTACATAAATTCTATGACATGTTGTTTTACTAATATTTGATATTGACTTATCTTTTTCTTACTTCATTTATATAATTTTTAGCTATATTTTTTAATAAATTTTCTAATATATATCAAAAAATTCTAAATATATAAAAATGGTCTCATGTATAAACATGTATAATATTCTTTACATTATTCTAATTAAATTGCAGATGATTTATTATACTAACTACTGCACTGCTAATCAATGCTCATGCACTCTCACATATAATAGCCTAGAAATTTTTAAAAAGTCTGAGTTTTCAAAAGTCCAGAGTTTTGGGATCTGAATTTTTGGATTTTCACTGTAGATACTATGGTGAATAAGATTTTTCGACAGTAGATTTAAACTGTATTTCTACAGTACTGATATGATAAAATGCAATGTTTATTAGTCTATGTTTCCTGTACATTCCATATCATTTGACCTATCAGGACCAAACACTGTACAATGATTTCCTATGACTTTAAAACTAATAATGGGTAATATGAATCAAGATTATCCCAGGGGATTGGAGATTTTAGGAATTGCAATGATAAACAGAAATCATGAAAATGAATGAATAAATATACTCATTTTAATAAATGAAGCATTCTATATTTGATAATAAATAAACAAAACAAAATTATCTATTCTTCTCTTTATTCTTTTTTAAATTTCAATTTTAAAAATACTGCCTGAAAATTTCCACAGACCAAATCCCTGAATAGTTTAGATTTAATAAAAGTAATGTATTTTTTAATAATAATAATAATAATAATAATAATAATAATAAAACATAGTAAGAAAGTTTCTCGGCACTGACACAGTTAGTTAGCACACCATTAAACATCACAAGTAGCTATGTCTTGACTCATGTCTGACATAGCACTTTGACCCGGAATTACTCCATGATGTACTATAACATAATAATAATAAAGATAATATATCATAATCAGTAATAATTGTTTTAGCTAAGTAATTCTGTAAAAATCCAATAATAGTAATGCAGGTAAGTTATCTGTTGCCCCTTACTTTGAGACTTAGCTCCATCTATTGATATTTATTGTCAAAAAATGAATATCAATAGATTTCATATAATAAATTGATTACATTTATTACTGATTATGATACAGGATACTTCCTGTATCATAATCAGTAATAATTGTTTTAGCTAAGTAATTCTGTAAAAATCCAATAATAATAATGCAGGTAAGTTATCTGTTGCCCCTTACTTTGACACTTACAAGGGGAGGACACAGCTGACCCCCCACCGATTTTGATCCGCTTGCATATGGTGAAACGCGCGCTCAGGCATTTTAGATTTATAATATATATAGATTACTGTAAAAGTTATAATAGCATTTCATCATAAGTTGCAATAAAAATATTCAATGCACTTTATTCAATTATTCTCGAGATATTCTGTTCGGACCGGACCCTGCTTTCATATGTTAATGATTGTACATTATATGATATTGTTCCACAATACTTTATTGGATATATATTTAATCTCTGTCAACAAACAAACATATTAATTATTAATTTAGCGAATAAATAAATACTGAATTTAATTTTAGAAGCTATGGTATCTAGATTTGCATATAAAGACATATTCATCGCACCATACTTCATGCAAGCATTATAGAAGAAATTTGATGTGTATTCACCTGTAAATGGAATGCTGTTCGAATTAGAGGGAATTAATGGCAGTCAGTTTTAAAGGAAAAAAGAGTTAAAATGTATTTTATATACCGTATATCATTTGTGTAAATTATATCGCAAGAATGAAAGAAAAACAACAAATATCTTTAGATATTTATTCCTTTCCTCGGTGGATTGTGTATGCATTTTTTAAAGTTCTGTCACTGAGTCGTATCAATATTACATTATAAACTTAAATTCTGTTATATCTATAATTCCTTCAACTAATGCCATTGTAATGATATCTTCGGAAATCAAATTCACTTACTAAACTTACTTCTTCGTCAGTGGCTATCTCTGTACTGCGAAAAGAATACCGCCATTACTGTCGAGCATTATCTCTCACAATGATAAATTCTGATGCAATATATCAGTCATTGTACTGCGAAAAGAACACCGCCATTACTGTCGAGCATTATCTCTCACAATGATAAATTCTGATGCAATATATCAGTCAGCTCATATATGTTGTTCTGCAATATCTTATTGAATATTTTTTTCAACCTGCGTAAAGAAAAATATATATTAATTAAAGGAATAAATAACTACTTACCTGTAGTCTCAGAAATTTCCATAAGAAGAGGATGTTTTTACAGTTATGCCTTGAAGAGTATAAAAGTATATATTTCCTTTAGTATTGTTTGCTTTATTGTTGTATCCATATATAACAATTACATTGCAGAAGTATTTGGAAGGAGGGTCGAACCCCAGTAGCTTCCCATTTTGAGAGGCTGTTGGGGCTTACTCCACCTTGTCTTCCATAATTTTCATACCAAAAGATTCCATTTTTATTTGCTAAAGAAAATACTGAATAGAGTAATTTGATGTCCTTGATTTATGCTCTCACCATAGTATTTGCGTCTCGTGAATTGCCGTATATCTGGTAAATAAAAACGAAACTTTCAGTTGACATAGAAATATGGTGCACAAATAAAAAAATAAAAGATATCTGAATAAATGAAAGTTATTTGGATTTCACCTGCAGTCCAGAACTGCCCCTTTACAATCAATTCATCTACCATTTCACTACAGGAACATTTAATAATGTACTGCAGTCTGCTGAGATAAACCAGTCTTATACGTTACTCTCATAACTGAAGTTATGAGATTTTTCTCCTCCAACAATATATCAATTGATGCACCTAGTTTAATTAAAAAAGAAACGAGTCGCATTAATGCGCTCTACCTCAATCCATCAGTGTTACCTTGCTGTCAAATCTTGCAAAATGCAAATTTCTTAACAGATGTAATCTAGGATATATACTGTTTTTCGAAGCTCCGTTATGTTCCAAATTTTTTGAAGGTTATGCGTTCCTGACAGACTTTTTAAAAAAATGTGTTTTCATGGAATATCGGAAATTATTTAACTTCCTTCAGTTTTCATCCCATTAATCTTTAGTTTTCCTAATTGTTTTCTCGCATATGTATTTAAAATGCAATCTATCTACTGGAATTATTGTTTCATAGTTTTGTTGTTCCTAGTAAAAAAGGTTAATTTCAGCTATAAATTTTCCTCTTTTAAATGATCAAGACGAATGATGAGAATATAAACAATAGCCCCTGGTAACTGTTTCCGGATAGAAACAAAGAATATTGCTCAGGAAACGTAGAATCTTATCTTTCTGGAATATTATTTTAAGAAAGTAGAAATTTATTTCATTTCTTCTGTAGGAAGCACATCTACGAAGGTGAATGCTGTTTTATATATTTTAACTGTAATATTTATAACAATTACTTTTCATCATAAGTTACAATAAAAATATTTCATCACAGTTTATCCAATTATTCCCAAGATTTTAATTAGAAAAGTGCATACCAATCAGATTGAAAAAATAGTATCCACTCTTATCTGTATTCATAAAGCTTTTCTCTCTTATGTATATGAAATATATTGATTATATACTTATAACGTGTACCAGCAAAACTCAGAAATGCAGTTTACACCCAACAAAGCTTTACACTTTCTTCTTGAACTGCAGTGATCGGATAGAAAAACCCCCTAATAATATTATTAAGCATTCTTACTTTATAAATTATTAATAATGTTACCAAATTAATGAAATACAGATATTAACGAATTTATACTCACTACTAATTTAGCTTATCACGAACAAAGAATTGGCACTGCAAACATCGTTGTGATTATTGTATTTTTAATGCTGTTCACCGAAAAGTTGATTCTGGAAATAATCGTGCACTGTTAAGGATGGTTGTAGACTGGATCCATTAAAAATATCTTATAACAATCCGTATCATTGTTAGGTTTTCTGCGATTGTTTTGTTAACAACATTCTGCTACTTACTTACGTATTGTGCATGACAAATACGCTATTCAGTATTATTAAGAAATGCTGTGGGAAAATACAGTATTGACTGTACTTCGATATCTTCAAGTTGTATGAAACAGATTTATTTTTTAAAAATCGGTCTATATGCAAGATCATATATAAAATTTCTCCTTCTGTCATCCGTCATAGACGAAATATACACACGTAGTAAATGATTAAAACAAAAAAATTATCTCACGTCATTAAATAGCAACTATTAACGGAACAATTTGGATTCGATTTATTTTTAAATGAAAGCGCACTAATCGCTCTAAACTGTATTTATTTTCATGTCATTTGCTGCAATATTAATATAGAAATTTACGTATGTTTGTGCGACTTTTGTATATGGATTTGCTTAAATTCCTTTAGGATAGTTGTTGTTGTTTAGCAAGTATTAAGGAAACTTTCTTAAACTTTTGAACGTTTTTCTTCTACCCCTCCCAAAAAAAATTTCATATATTCGCAATTTTCATCAGTCAGACCAGTTTATTTTAGTAGAATTATATGCAGTTAAATAGAATAAATGTTTCTGGAATGCTCGCCCGATTTTCACCTATTTTCTGAACAAATTTCATAAATTAAGAAATTTCGCCAAAATTTTTGCATAAATTTAATATTCTAATTGTTTGATAAAGCCAAAATACCATTATGAAATCATCGAATCATGCATATTAACCTGCATTATACTGTCTGATACTGTACGATATAAGTTTTGTTTATTTTTTATCTTTCCAGTTAAATGTCTAAAAAAGTCAACAATATCAAAATAGTGATCCTTTATTATCCAATATTATATTTACTTCAAAATGTATTGCGAAAGTGCAATACATTTTTTACTGAAATGTACTTAGTGCGTAAGTGCAATGCATTTACATCTAGATCAGGCGGCCCGCCAAGCCATTTTGTGCGGCCCACAAGGCTTTCACGATTTGTGATATAACATTACTTTTTAATGTTTTTTTCCACTTTTATTTTTCTATAAGAAACTGTAAGATCTCGGAAAGATGTTTTTTCTTCTAATGGAATCCGAAACTGCGACGTCACACTACTTGCAGGTGTCAAATAATATATAACACAAACAAACAATAGAATCAGACTTTGTTGACAGAATTTAAAATAATAATCATCCAGAAATCATCTTTAAGAAACTAAAAAGTGTTGAACAATTGCACGTCTATTTTTAATTAATTAAATAATTTGTTTTCATTACTATATGTTAATTATCATTTACTTAAATATATTTTTATATGGTTATAATTTTATTAATTTTAATAATGATATTGTCGGATTTGAATTGATTGTTATAATTTTATTAATTTTAATAATGATATTGTTGGATTTGAATTTATTGTGATAAAAAAAATAACGATTAACAACTGAGTTAACGAATCACTTGATGTGATGACGAGCTGTTATAGAGCTCTATTTTGTCAGAAGTTCACATAATCAGGAGTCATTAACAATTAACAACTGAGTTAACGAATCACTTGATGCGATGACGAGCTGTTATAGAGCTCTATTTTGTCAGAAGTTCACACATTAACCATTTTTTTCTTACAACTACTCATCGTTATCCAAGGCCATCGTTAACCAAGGTACCACTGTAATATAAAAGTAGAATAATATTAATTTACAATATAATAAACAAAAATATTACTCTGTCTATCATTAATCTAAAATAATAACTTATTACAGCTCTAAGACAGAAAAAAACAAATTTATTCGAATTACAAGGCAGTAGCGCTTTCGATTCTCTAGAATCCTCTTCAGCTTCTAACGAATTACATAAAATTGTTCTATAGAACGCCACGTTTTTACGTTTTACAATTCAAAAATAATGTTGCTATAGAAACGCAATAAAATTTGTTTAAAACATAAAATAAGTTAACATAAATTTTGTTACAGATTAAAATTGAAGTTTAAAACATAAAATAACATAACAAGAAAATCATAAAAGATAATCTATAACACATTTAACATTTATAAATAGAAAATAATATTTAGTTAATTTTCGCACCACTTCCAGGCATTACTTATACTTGTGGGATCAAGTTTATTAATTGGCTTCTTATTTGTATTGTGTTTAGTATAGATGGTTAGTGTTTCAGCAATCCTCCCTTTCATTGGATCATGTTCTTTGATCAATATTTTGGCATCGTTCCATTTAACTTGCACATCGGAGATGAGAGCCCGTTGAGCAAGTGCAGTTGTAGAGGCTTTGCTCTGTATATCTTTCATATTGTCAGGAATGTGTTTTTTAAGGGAACGGGCTGTGTAACCTATATAATTACCATTACTGTCATTGTCCTTATCGTATATTGGGATTTGGTACACTCCTGGAAAACACAATTCATTAAGTTTATCTTTATTGTTTCTCAGTATATTAAATGAAATTAAATAAGTAAACGAATGGACAGTTAAATCTTCAGTTGAATTAATAGACAAACTTCCAGAAGTAGGTCCATTGCCGGATGAAATTTTAGAAGTCTATGACTTTAAATCTTTATATTCATCTATCAAGTTAAAACCAGCTTGCATACTGTTATATAGATTTTTCTTAAAATATCTCCCAAAAAAACAGTGCAATCCAGCTTTAATAAGATCTATATGTCATCTGGTAGTCCACAAATCATACTTCCAGTACGATAATAAATTCTACTTACAAACAACGGGTGTACCGATCGGAAGTCCTTTAGCTGGAATACTTGCAGAGCTAGTCATGAGAAGTAAAGAAGAGTTAGTACTACCACCAATTAGTAAAAGAATAAAACTTTATAAGAGATACATAGATGATATTTTGATTATAACTGAAGAATCTAACTATGTAGCAGATATTGAATCCAGATTATCTGATCCCTCATTAGGTTTAAATCTAATTAAACAAAGGGAAAGTAATAAATAAATAGAATTTTTAGATATAAACATCGAAATAACCCTAGGTGAGTATGTCTTGTCTATCTTTAAAAAAGATACTTATGTCCCTTTATTTTTGAAAGCAGATGCTAAGGAACCATGGCAATATAAGATGGCAGCCTTTAGAGCCCTGTTACAAAGAACTCTTACACACTGCACGACAGTTAAAAGCAGAGAAGAAGAAATTAACTGGATTGAACAACAGGCAATCAAACATGGTTATGCTAAGAATACAATCAAACATTTATGGCAGAAAATTTCCAAATGTAAAACTAGAAAAAATGATTCTAAAGAAGTAGTGGACAAAAAAACGTACTCTTTAGACATTAATACTGTTACATTAAAGTATAAAAGAAAATTAGAAAAGTTAACGGGCCAACATATTGTATTTAAAAGAAGAAATACTTTATTTAATATACTGAGAAATGACAAAGATAAACTTAATGAATTGTGTTTTCCAAGTGTACCAAATCCCAATATATGATAAGGACAATGACAGTAATGGTAATTATATAGGTTACACAGCCCGTTCCCTTAAAAAACACATTCCTGAACATATGAAAGATATACAGAGCAAAGCCTCTACAACTGCACTTGCTCAACAGGCTCTCATCTCCGATGTGGAAGTTAAATGGAAAGATGCCAAAATATTGATCAAGGAGCATGATCCAATGAGAGGGAGGATTGCTGAAACACTAATCATCTATACTAAACACAATACAAATAAGAAGCCAATTAATAAACTTGATCCCGCAAGTATAAGTAATGCCTGGAAGTGGTGCGAAAATTAACTAAATATTATTTTCTATTTATAAATGTTAAATGTGTTATAGATTAACTTTTAAGATTTTCTTGTTATGTTATTTTATGTTTTAAACAAATTTTATTGCGTTTCTATAGCAACATTATTTTTGAATTGTAAAACGTAAAAACGTGGCGTTCTATAGAACAATTTTATGTAATTCGTTAGTAGCTGAAGAGGATTCTAGAGAATCGAAAGCGCTACTGCCTTGTAATTCGAATAAATTTGTTTTTCCTGTCTTAGAGCTGTAATAAGTTATTATTTTAGATATTGATTTACTTACTTTGTTTAATAAATTGGGTGTGGGATGATTACATAAGTTGGGACAATATACCATGAGATGACATAAATTGGGGATTCCCATATTTCAAAAGAAACTCTTAGAAATATTAAAATAAGTTGTTTATAAAGTTTTCTGATTTAGATGCAATGACTGTTTTGTGGTGATGGAAATTTCTATAAGATTAATACATATAGCACTAACAGCAGTTGAGATAAGAAAATGTAATTTTAATCATTTAACGTAATGTAACTAACATTTTCGGCCTTCAAAGCCATCATCAGGTTACATACACAGTACAAACTGGAAAAAGATTCTAGAATAGATACGTTCGTTTAAAGAATGTTGGTGGTTCTAACAATAGAATGATTAGTATAAGCAATTTAAAAAAATATTACATTAAAGTACATATAGAATAAATTAAGATAACAATAAAATATTACTCCATGATGTACTATAACATAATAATAATAATAATAATAATAATAATAATAATATTCATACAGAACAACAGAAAGGTTGCCATAGAAGTCACATGGGGTGGAAAGAGCAGCTGATCATCGACACAACAATACTCAAACAAGTACACAGACAACACAGACACTTACACGCAGCATACATAGATTACAAAAAGGCATTTGACAGTGTACCACATTCATGGCTCATACAAACATTACAACTTTATAAAATCAATACTACATACATCACATTCTAATAATAATAATAATAATAGTTATTATTATTATTTAAATTTATTGATTATTATTATTATTATTATTTAAATTTTTTCATTCTTCAATAATATATTAAATTTTCAATAATAATCTCTTCCGCTGTATGTACAGCTCCGGCCAAAATGTTTGTCACTTTCAACTAGGCGCTGGAAACCGGAAATCATGATCGGCTACAGTTTCCAATCCACATACCGTGCTGCCTACATTGAGTTACTTGTTTTTTACCTTGCTTCTTCACAAGTTTTCTAACACAACTATATGCTCCAATATTATGTGGTATGGGCATAAATACCTTTTTCTCTTGCTGTGCTTCTTGTAGCACTGTTGCGTTTAAATTCGTTCGGCTTTCTTTGGATACTGATTCTTTTACAGCTTTATATGTACTCAAGATGAATCCTTTCTTATAACCATGCTATGGAGACAAGATAAGGAGCGTTTCATAAATGAAAGAGCTGTAGGAATATCGAAAGCCTGGGAATATATCGTAAAGAAATAGTTCTTTTGTAACATCAAGCACAAGTTGATTAGCATTTAAACACTTGAATAATGTAGCCGATAAGATCTAAAATTTTTCAGACCTTTGTATTATCTATGTTTATTTATCCATTTATTATTTTATTATACGATAATTATATATTTTATTGTTATCTTAATTTATTCTATATGTACTTTAATGTAATATTTTTTAAAATTGATTATACTAATCATTCTATTGTTAGAACAACCAATGTTCTTTAAACGAACGTATCTATTCTAGAATCTTTTCCAGTTTGTACTGTGTATGTAACCTGATGATGGCTTTGAAGGCTGAAAATTAGTTACGTTACATTAAATGATTAAAATTACGTTTTCTTATCTCAACTACTGTTAGTGCTATAATCTTATTATGATAGGAAATTTCTATTTCTTTTATTTATATTTTTTCACATTATTTACCATTGTTTCTCTGAATTTTTTTAGCAAATGATTGATACTTTTGTTATATAGAGTTTTTTATTCAATTTTTATTAAAATGCACAATTTCTTCTTAATTTATTTAGTATTATTTCAGTTGCCAATATTTTTACAAAAAAATAAAATAATGGCAAAAATGCACACAAAATACAAAGCTCTAAACAGGATAAATACTTTATTACAGAGAATGCTTTCGACCTTATCAGTAGGTCAACTTCAGAAGTTGACCTACTGATAAGGTCGAAAGCGTTTTCTGACGTATTTTTGTGAGTGTAACAGGATGGCTTTAAAGTTCTTAAAATAATGGCAATTTAATGTAAACAAATTTTACCATAATAAAGTGTAGCTTTTCAGTTAATTCTTTTTATCAGCTCTTTTTGAATAAATATTGATCCTATCTTGTAATCAAAATGACTGTGACAAATCAGTTATGTACAATGAAACCAGCTGTGATTTGTTACAGTAGTTTATAAATAAACTTGATATAGATAATCCTCAATTTAAGCAGCAGTGTTATTGCTAAATTCTGTGATTGGTTAATACAATTGACAAAAGATTTGAGTCCCTGACCAATGATTTGATATACAAAAAGTATCATTTTTGAAAAGATCAAAAAACATCACTAAATGCAGTTAGACTTTCAAATAAGTTTATTTAATATCATTAAATGCTAACATTTTCAGTGTTTATACACCATCAGGCATCTTACATTCGTTTTCTTGTTTGAACCGAACTAAAGTTAAATATATTGCTATGGTAATTAAATGCTTAATAGAACGGAATTATTTAAATTATTATATTTAAATTTAAACTCTACGAATAAATTCCAAATTAAAATAAATAACTGTTTTTTCATTATACTCAAAATTTGACAGAAGTAATGATAATATATAATACAATACTTTAAATAAACAATGGTAAATAAAAAATGAATAAATAAATAATAAACAGCATAAAAATAAAAATATATATAGAGATGTAATTTCGTAACAGAATTAAATTTCAGATAAAGTTGTTTAAGCTGCTGCATCAGTAAATGTTTCTTACACTAAAGTTCCACTATTGTTTAGCATTAAAGGTTGGCTAAAGCATATTTCCAAGCTGCGTTAAGTATTTCCAAGCAGTAAGAAATGTTTATTGATGCGGCAGCTTATCAAACTTTATCCGAAATTTAATTTTGTTATGAAATTACATCTCTATATATATTTTTATTTTTATGCTGTTTATTATTTATTTATTTTTTATTTACCATTGTTTATTTGAAGTACTGTATTATATCTTATCATTACCTCTGTCGAATTTTAAGTATAATGAAAAAACAGTTGTTATTTATTTTAATTTGGAATTTATTCGTACAGTTTAAATTTAAATATAATAATTTAAATAATTCCGTTCTATTAAGCATTTAATTACCATAGCAATATGTTTAACTTTAGTTTGATTCAAACAAGAAAACGAATGTAAGATGCCTGATGATGGTGTATAAACACTGAAAACATTAGCATTTAATGATATTAAATAACCATTTGAAACTCTAACTGCGTTTAGTGCTGTTTTTGATCTTTTTAAAGTTAAGTTTAAAGCAGTTTAAGTGAATGAATCTGTGTCATTTTTGTATTTGGTTCTTGTATTTTTGTGTTAAGGTTATTATGATAAAGTGGAGTGTTATAATAATTATTGATAATTAACAGTCCATAAATTTTGGGCATTTTTGACTTATGATGACTAGGTATCGAATTGAATCTGTTATAAATGTACCTTTATATTTTTAATTATGGGATCACTTATGTAAAAACTATTGAAATATAGAGAAAATATCAGAAAATGTTTGCTTAAAATCAGATATTTTTAATTCTCAAACTAATTTGTCACAAAAAGTGTGAGAATTAAAAAATCCTAAAGAAATTTTCCCTTTTTTCTTGTACTTCAGAAAGCAAATCTGTGTGTTACAAATACAAATAAACAGGCCATATAGATGCATAAAATGCAATAAAACAAACAGTAGAGAGGATACTCTATCAGTGCTGTTATTCTGTTGCTTTTAACTGACAAAAATTCAGTTTTTACATAAACCTGCAGAAAACTTTCATAAATTGCTATATTTCAAAAAATTTTAAATATTTTCATTTGTAATAATTTTTTTTATAATTTAGTATTCTTAATAATTAGTAATATATATTTTAAGGATAGGCTAATTTTTGGAATACTAAAAATGTTTTATGAAATTGATTGGAAAAATAAATAAATAATAGTGTAAATATTATTTTATTGAAATATAAAAAAAATGAAGGTATTTTATGCTTACAAAAATATTTATGAATAATCATTGTTGAACTAGTTATATGAATAACTAGTCTCCAGTGATTGTTCCTAATGGAAATAACAGATGTAGAATGATTCTGATTACATGATGTTTTTATTATCTGATCCAGATTTATATACATATTCATGGAATTCATGGCAAATAAAGGATTAATGCCATCCATTAAGGAGGATGCACTGATCAGCACCTGTTTTAAGATGATTCAAAATTGTGTAGGGCAAAATCAACTAGGGCGAAAATTATGAGAGGGTGCAAAAATGTAATTGCAATTTCACATACAAACTTAATTATTCCTAAATAGTTGGAAATACATATGCAAATTGTGATATTTTCTGTGATAAATATTGCAGTATGGTTTATAGGCAAGAGAAAATGAAATGTAAAAATAATTAACTTGGAAAAATCAAATGATGATTTATGTTCTCAAATAAAAATGTTTTCAACATAGAAATAAAAAAAATATTAGATGGGATAATTTCATTGCAAAGTTGAACGAAATATCCTTGGATTTTCAATTTCTAACTAGAAAAAATTTAATGTCACTGGATACAGATCTAAAACAAGCAGCTGTAAATTTGGCTTGCAAATATCCAATTGACATAAATTTTGTAGAGTTTTCTTTAGAAATATATAGCTTTAAAATTCATACAATTTCTGTTATTCCTGACTTTAAAATAGCAACAAGTTTAGATTTAATAAATCTAATAAATGTGGAATGTCGGACATGGCTGCCTTTGTGAGCTGTCTATAAATTGTCACCACCCACTTTTCGATATATAGTATAATTGTTAGACTCGAAAAATATCAAACGTAAATGTAATAGACATTATCCAAGGGAGGTAACAGCTGACGTGGGTGAGTGAGTGTACCCCGAGGAGAAAACGTTCGCCAACAAAAGTAACAGCAAATGCAGGCGGATGTATGCATCCTGAAAAGGAGACATTGACGGTTATAAAAATAACAATCAACACAGATGGACGTAGACATTCCGAAAATAAAACCTTCTTAGTTAAAAGCAGCAATTAACATAGGTGGACGAATGTATCTCAAAAAGAAAACTTTCACTCGCTGTTACATAAAATAAAGTCATTGACAAGTTTTATTGCTGTAACAAAATCGAACTTTAGAATGGATGTCACAGAGGGAGAAGTTATGGGATGAGACAACATCCCATTGGCTGATAGAAGAATAATGTATTGAAGGGTGCCGGGTTTTCCCCGGGAAGAGGCCAAGACAGGGTTGGATTACGTCATGAGTGGACAATTCCTGGATGGTTAAAAGGGGAGCTGAGGGACGGAAGAGGCAGTCGAGTCGCAATAGCCGAAAGATGTTGGTCATCCCTCAACCTGAGAACGAGTCGAGTCACAGCTGTGCCGAAGCAGTCAGACAACCCCTCTCAACTTGTCAACCAACTCCGAAGCAGGTTGCCAAACAGACCTCTGTCCTACATTAAAGTATGGAGGAGGCTCAGTAATGGTATGGGGTGCTATGTCTGTGCATGTTTCCTTTTGACAGGATAAATAAATTATTAATAATAAAATAAACACGATGAATTACTTTTATATATTTTTAATTACGGATAAATAAAGATTTCACTATTCGTACGAATAACCATGAGAGTCACTGTAAATAATCATTTACCGAATGATATTTCGTTAGTTGAACCCGTCCAACCGGATAATTTATTCAAATATTATCAATGGATTACGGTCACCGCAATAGCATGTTCTAACATGCTTAGATTGTTTATTGATATCCCGTTGGTAAATTCTGATCAATTTTTTGATCTGAGATCGTGAATTTTCCGGTATATTATCCGAACATTAATATGTTTGCATACTATCGCACGGATTATATATTTATAACTGTATCGAAAAACCGACAATCATATATTTTACTTAATACCTATGAAGTATTAAAATGTCGATCCGGAACAGTATCTATTTGTGCGCCTGAATCTCCGATATGGAGACATCCCTATCAGAGCTGCGAATATTCATTATTTATGGGACATGATATATTGGTAAATCGTCTGTGATAAGCGAGTAACGGCTACACATCCACCCATATTCCGTCTAGTCGATAGTTCAGGCACATGGCTATACGCCACAGAAAAACCGTTGTCTCGTGATCGAATGTCCAGGAACACGTGGTACTTCAGAACAATCGAGAATTACTAAATTAATCGGTACTAATATAAAATTAGGAAACTCATTCAAAGGATATTTACCTGGAATTAAGTTGATGTCTCATTTTCAACAAAGATCCACGTGGAAACTAACTGCTAAAACTTTGATTTTTCCTTTGTTAGCAGACATCTTGAACTGGTCAGAGGTCAACCTGATTCAAATTTACAAAAACACTACCTAAATTCTCAAGCCAAATTTAACCCTTGAAACTATAATAGAATAATTTAATAATTGGAAATAATTTGAACTAATGTTAGCACCATCTCGTAATTATAATTATTATTAATATTTTCACCGAATCAATGAGTGGCGCCATCTTTTAATTAATAATTGAACCAGAATTTTTAATTAATTTATCTGAAGAAAAATCTGCCTCGGCCCGGGATTGAACCGGGGACCTTTGGGCTAACATCTCAACGTCATAACCGCTAGACTAATTTTTTTTTCTTCAGATAAATTAATTAAAAATTCTGGTTCAATTATTAATTAATAGTTGGCGCCACTCATTGATTCGGTGAAAATAATAATAATTATAATTACGAGATGGCGCTAACATTAGTTCAAATTATTTCCAATCATTAAATTATTCCGTTATAGTTTCAAGGGTTAAATTTGGCTTGAGAATTTAGGTTTATTTGGTATAAAAATTCCCTTGAAGTTTATATTATAAAAACACTACCACAAAACTTGACAAAGTAGAACACTCACCCACTGATATATCCTTAAAGATAGCCGAATTCACTTTACACGATATTAAATCACATATTAATAAACTTAAACAATCAGTATCCAAGCGAAACACCACACATATTTTAAAGAAGTAACGTTAGGAATATCTGGGACACTTCTGATAATTGTCTTTGTTTCGGTCCTGCTTTGTAGAAAGCGCAAGCGTGGTATATTCAAACATCGAGCCGATGACCCGAAGACAGTAACAGTCACTTTCTTACCTCCCGAGCCAACAGAGATCACGTGCTCAGCTCTCCCATATGTTTCAGGGGAGACCATGAACTCGCCACTGAAAACGATAAGGGAAATTCACTCACTTCCTATTGAAATTAATCTAATCACAGGAGAACAGCCCCAATTATCTTCCCATCTTCAACTCGTTGAAGAGACACCATTACGTATTTAATTGCATTTTATATCCGAAGGGTTACTATAGTCAGGAAAACTAATTATATATTTACATTATAATAAATGTCAAAAAAAAATTTTTTTATATAATAATAATATTTCATTTTCTAAATAAAACATTTGCATGAATACGATCAATTCTTATCATTCTACTTAGATCATTACTCGAATATACAGGGTGCGCCAGCTAAATCCGGACAAATTTCAAATTGAATTTCCCGCCATATTAGTGACTGACTACTTAAGTTTTTTTATATATATGTATGAAAATACATAGATATAAAAAAATGTGACTAAATGAATAATTAAAACTTCTGAGCAATCTATCTATATATGTGTTTCTCTCCTTAAATTGTTTGGAACAACTTCCAGATTTGAAATTTTGCATGGAACTGCACTCCTAATCTCAGACCTTCCAGAAAATTATGAAATTTGTGAAGTTCTGATGGCATCAATGACGTCAATTGAATATTTGTATCTTTTGTTCCTATACTTTTTGGATGATCTGGACCATATTTTTTCATATTTACTTTCTAGGATCCTGCACGAAATACAGGCTATGTATAATTATTAAAATTAGATTTACATTTCATTTTGAAAGAAAGAAGATAGCTTTTGAAGCCTCACCCGTATTTTATATAATGAGACAAACCTCTTACTTTAGATCAAGTTGTTATTCTTTGGAAGGACACTTTTATACTTCTGATTCACAAATTAGTTGTTTATATTACAAATAATAATGAAATTTTAAATAAAACAAAACATGGTTCATAACAAGTGTAGTTGATGATGTCATGGGGATTCTGCAAGAGATGGCAAAACAAAACAAGGAAATGAGAGTCTTCTCAAGAAAGAAAAATTACATTGATTGATGATAGATTGAACCACAGTCAATCATTGGGAAATGAAGTGCTTCTCATTTAGGACCAGATAAGATACTTTACAAAGAGAAAATGAATCTATAGGAGAGAAAGTTTTTTACTATAGTTTACATGGAACATTTAAAAATTAATATAAAATTAATTCATAGTTACATCTAAACTTTTGCAAAATATAACAAATTGCCTAGGCAATACTGAGTATGGGTTTGCTAGTCAATTATAAATATATTTTGTTATAGATAAATACTTTTATAAAATGCATCTTATAAAATAATATGTATTTCTATAATAGCATATGTTGTTACAGTAGAACATCTATATTCGGAATTAATTGGTTCCTGAGTCTGTTCTGAATATTGGATCATTTTTTCCATAGGAAATAATGTAAACTGGATTAATTCGTTCTGGACCCAAAAAGTTACTTTTCACAAACAATTTTTTTAAGTCAGAATACTGTTTAATTATACTTTTAAAATAACAGGTACAAGCAAGAAATCATATACAGTAATATAATAATATTAATAGTAATAATATATACAAATAAAAATGAAAAATTTAATACACATTAGCACTTTTTATTGCATTTTTATTTTTTATAATGGAAAATATAGTGATGTCAACATGCTATATTCCTTGGCTAGGTCAGAAAGACTATGTTCATTTT
Organism: Olivierus martensii; assembly: GCA_000484575.1. Lineage (NCBI taxonomy): Eukaryota > Metazoa > Arthropoda > Arachnida > Scorpiones > Buthidae > Olivierus > Olivierus martensii. Next base: position 86,129 of record AYEL01086846.1, read on the forward strand.
CGTATTTTAAAATAAGTTCCTGTTTTAATTCAATGGTGTTCTCATAGCCTTTCTTTTAGATTTTCTTTCTTCACTTTCCATGATCATCTATTTCTGATAATACAGTATACAGTATTTTGAATAAAAATAATGTAAAGCTACACAAAAAATAACGATTACACCACGAGAGTCACAAAAACGCAATGACAGATTCTCAACTGCCAACAAACTTGTTGCCAGAAAATTTATCTACACATTTGCAAAAACTACTACTTAGAAAGTAGCCCAAAGATTGCAAAGTGAAAAAAAGTTGCTGAAGCTGGCAACTTGAGACTACTGATATTGTTCTGAATATCAGTAGTCTCAAGAATAAATGCAAATATCGATACAATTTTCCTTCAAAAATTTTTTTCGAATACTGGATTTTACGAATATAGGTGCGTCCCAATATAGAGGTTTTACTGTATAAGCATAGTCATGAGATGCTTTCTAAAAAATAAAAAACAATTAAAATTTTCCTAAATGTAAGTAAACAATAAGCCAAAAAGTAAGATAAACTGTTTATTCAAAAATGTTTTTGGCTATCCAAATAGCTTGCTTCAGTTAAAATACAGATTGAAAAATTTCCCTTCATTCCTCCTTTTCTGGCCAAATCAGAGAACCAATTACAGTAACCAGCTCCACAAAACAATAAAACTGCAGGTAGAAGATGATTTTTCTGATTTGGCAAGAAAGGGAAGGATAAAGGGAAATCTTTTTTGATCTGTATTTTAACTGAAGCAGCTGTATGGATAGCCAAAAATTTTTTGAATAAACAGTTTTCTTAAATTTTTGGCTTATTGTTTACTTACATTTAGTATTTACAGTAAGAAGTCTTACATTATAAAAGATTCCATAATTGTCAAAAAATGATTCAACAGAATTAACAAAATGTTACTTTAAATTATAATTTAAATATAAACCATTCTTGTGTAAATTGTTGACCACAGAAAATAAGATGCCTCCAATAAATGAAAAGAAAACACATTTGGAATGGTGATAAACAACATCAACTATTTTATTATATAAAATATTTAATGATTGAACAAATTTGGAGAATCATGTTGCAATAAATATTTAAATATGATTAACAACCACTTAGAAATTTCTGTGACTCATTAATATCTATTGCTTATCCAAACACGTAAAGCAACAGAAATAAATTTCTCTGATCTGCTTTTTCTCATCATCTGCCAATGCATTTCTCTCATTCTACTAATAAAAGTTTATTTTTATTTTGAAGACATTGTAATCTGTCTTTTGTCTCAATTTTGTGTTCATATTTTTTATGAGGTTGTGAATAAATATATTTTGGATAGACCACTTTTTGTTGTTATAATTCTGTAAGAATTTTTTCTGATTATAAGTTTTAATGTTTTGGTTTATATACTCAAAAGTTTCAATTGTATGATTATATGACTAATTTAGTCAATATATTGTAGTTAGTTTCAATGGAAACAATATGAAAGTATAAAATAAAATACTGCATTGCAATTTATTAAATTATGCATGCATTTTATTCAAAATATAATTTATGCATATTTTTATGCTAATATAAATTTTTCTTTGATTTAAATTTTAGAATAAACATATCAAAAATCAGAGTCAATACAAATTTAAATTAACTGAAAGTGAAACTGATTATAAATTAAAAAAATGAAACCGATATCCAAAAGGAAAAAATAATCATAAATTTTGTAATTGGAATGTGACATTTAATCAGTTTAATGTGTTATAGAAAGAAGATATTGTACAATAACATCTCTTTGTTAATAGGATATTGAAATTTAGTGGAAATTACTGGTGTGGATGATGATTATCATACTGTTCAATGTTGTTACAATTTCAGTGGTGCAAAAAGGATAATCCATGAATGAACTTTTTCTAATGAAAATTAAATCAAATCTGGATTAATGTTTCACACATGATTTCCTTCAAGGTTGACAAGTCAAGAACATTGCCATGATAGATCATATTTTTCCAATGTGCACAAGAAGTCCTAGAGGTCAAAGTCAGGAACAAGACAGCTATACTATCGGGAATGAGTGATTGATCAATCTTTTCTCAGCAAAATATTATTTCAGAGAGAGCAGTCTAATGTAAGATGTTTCATTTTGCATGGGAATTCTTATGTCAAAACTTCATCACTGTTACAGCATTAATTACACATAATACTTGAGATATTGCTGAAAGATAACAGAGTGAGTAACAAGTCCAATTAAAGGATTTTCTTTGAAAAAAAGAATAATAATAAATGTTGAATAAATGATGGTTAATGTTGTCATGAAACACCATACCGAAACCATCAATGAATCTACTTGAATTTGTTGAGTCATATGGGATTCTTTAATATGTTGTTATTATTCAGGTCTTCTTCATCAGGAAACAATTGCTTGGATGGATAAGTTTTTATCTTTATAAAGATAAAATTACACTAATCTACCATATTCTTGTATACAGAATATCCACCTGCTTTAATAACTCATAATGCATACATCATCTCTTTAATTTTACAGTAGGAACTAATATTTTCAATCTTGGGACTTGGGATTAATAAATGAAACAAATCATAAGAATATCGAGATTATATCCATTTATTAAAATAATTGTAAACTGTGATATACCATATTTTTGCATACTATTATACTGAGATATAGATGGGGAAATTATACAAATTTTATTGTAAATTTAGAATAAAAATATTGCTTTATTTGATTTACAAACTGAAAAATAAAATATTAATCACACTAGATAAAAAAATAGCAGATAATTTATATTTGAACTTAAGAAATAAAAATCAAGTATAAGATGAAGTTCTTTAGTGAAAATTTTTTGCTAAAATGCTAGTTATTTAGATTTACAATGCATTTTCTATTGGACCATTTTAGTTTCTTAACATATATTATATGCAATGTCAATCACAATTTTATATTGTAACTGACATTTTTATAAAAATGATTTTAATTTTTTAAATAATCATCTATGGAAATATCTTTTAAATATCAGCATTTATCACCTGTTCTAGAAATCTTTATATATATATATATATATATACACACTCAAACCTCTTTAATCCACCACCATCGGTTCGAGGGTCCTCTCTGGTGGTAAAGGAGGGTGGCGGTTTATGGAGGGTTTATGCTAACATGTGAGAAAACATGTATAGACTAGAATGACATTGTTTCATTTAATTAAAGGTGATCAGAAATAAATTGCTGAGTAGCAGAAGGATTTTCAAGAAACACAAGAATTGCTAAGTGGCGGTTGGCAATTAGTGAGGTGGCGGTTATAGAGGGAATTTCATGTTTTAACATAATGGAGGAGATTTGTTATTGGCTTTCATCAGGCAAATAATGAGGGTGGCGGTTTATAGAGGAGCAGCTTAAAGAGGTTTGACTGTATATATAATTTGAAATATTCTTCCTCTTGTAATTCTTTTTTTAGTTTCGTAATTTTTATACTATCAAAGTATTTACAAAATACTTTAATAGAAATTAAGATGCTGATAACTTCCCAAAAACAAAAAAATAATAATACAATCAAAATTTCATATTTAGTATCATGTAAATTCATTAATTTTAAGAAAGCATTAAAAATATGAAAATATATTATTTATGATTTTCAGATGATGTATTTTAATTTAAACAATATTTAAAATATAATAAAGAGAAATTTTATGATGATCTTAATTTTATAAAATATACATGAAATTTCAGATTTGAAAATATTAATAATAATTTCTTCATCCTGTTTGAATTTATGGGTTTATGCCCTCTTCTGGTCTTATTCCCTGCTCTTTGTTTTTTAAATTGAGCAACTATGCTTCTCAGGGCACATGAAATCTGAGAAATTTTCACAAATTCTTGCAACCTTTATATATTCATTTTGATAAAACATCTTTACAAGTTAAAGTATTTTCAAATAAGATAAGAGGCATTATTTCACTACTGTCTGCAAAAATTCATCTGAAATATCTCTTATCTTCTTTATATCTATTAGCTGCTCATCTTTTCTTTGTTCTTGTGATTATAATAAAAATATGATAGGGACTGCAAAAAAGGTCATATTGGATTGCAAGTCTGAGTTTGCTGATTTATGTAAACGAAGACTAATTTTACTCTAACATTAAGATTTAGGACCATGAAAAGTTATAGATGTGTATTGAACACATTTAAAATTGACTTGAAAACTGTTTAGATCTAATTTTATTTAAAATGAAAGTATATTATAGTTGCATAAACTTGTTAGTAATATATAAAATTACAATTTATGTTAATAAAAACAATTAGTACTGTTATATTTTATTTGTTATATATGATATAATTTAAAAATGAAGTGTAATTTTTATTTTTTCTGATATATATATCAGAAAAATATTTTAAACGTATGAATGAATGAAAAATTTATATATATAAATTTTTTGTTCATTCATACTATGTTTAAAATATTTATTTTTGTAGTATTTTTTTATTATAAAATTAATTTTGCAGTTTTTTTGAGTTCCAGTAAAATAAAAATATAAAGTAATTAGGTTAATTCAAAGAAAATTTCTATTTTCAATATTTTATGCTTTGCTTTAATGAAGTAAAAATAAAAATATTATTACAAAAATTAGTGTTTTATTGAGTTTTTGTCCTTTTCAATGCTGCTAGTATTTCAGGATAAATCCTCCACCTGTCCTTGTAAGTAAATATTTCTTTAATGAATTTAATATTATTAATTTTTGTGTATAATTTTTATTTTTAAATAAATTAGAAGTATCTATGATTTTAATTTAAATATAAAATCATTGATCAAATCACTCAAATAATCATCATATATCAATCAAATAACCCTAATAGCACTTAAATAATTAGTACTGATAAGACTATTTGGCTAATATTTGTTTATTGATTAATTAATTAATCCCTAGCTGATTATTTGTGTGATATACACATATATTGACCAAATTGAAAAAATATGTATTCTGGTATTCCAAGTAAATGAATTTTTTAGTCATGACAAATATTTAAGAAAAAATAATGATAAATTTTATTTACTACAAGGGAATAAAAATTAATCAGTTGGATAAGTTGGAATTAGATGAAAATTATGTAATTTTGGTAATGTATTCTTAGTTAAAGAAAAATAAAATAGAAAAAGTAATATGACTAAAGTAACTTTATTACAATTAAATTTTTGTTAAGAAAATGAATGAATTCATATGTATAAATATATCTTTTCATTTCATTCCAATATATATCTGACATTGATCATATAATTTAATTAATTAATAGGTTATTATTGCTCAATAATAAAATATAGAAGCATTTTAAATAGAAATTACATTTATTTACAGATTATTAAGTATTACATGCATTTATCATATTTACAGAAATATTTTCAGTTAGTTAGTTCATTATCAGCTGTTTACATTGCAAACCACATGATATAGCAAATAATAATACACTAGACTCTTGCTAATTCAGCCATTCCTTGCATAGAAATGTACCAGATTGGCAAGAGTGCCAAATTACTGAAAGTAAATAAAAATTTAGTTTAATTCTTCATTAAATTTAATGTTACAAGTTTACTTATATAATACACATTTAAAAAAACATAAATAAGAAACAAGCATATGATGATGATAAAAAAAAACAATCAGTATGTATTATATTGTCTCATTTATAAAAATGAAATGATTTTTTCATATCAGTATAGCAAAGCATAGTATATATTATATACAGTAAAGGAAATGTACAATATATTTTGTAATATAGCACAGATGAAATCTTGCATTTTCTACTCAGTGCAGTTACTTTGAAACACATCATGGATTTTTTGTCAACTTTTATGAAAATACTCATCATGCAATTGCTTTACTAGCTTGGATATTAACAGATAATCTGAAAATTACCCATATTCATAACTTCAGAAGGACACTTAACCTTGTTTCTTTTATATCATGGCCAAAGACAGAGGCCAGGTTATTAAGGGCTGGATTAGCAATAGTTTATTGTAGTACTTTAACATTAAATGTTGAATAAAATAATAGTTCCATAATATAAATTTAAATACAAAACCAGATATAATAAATATAAAATTTAAGTATGTATATTTGTAATATGATTAAATATTTATTAAAAAATTATACATAAATATAATAATATTGGAATATTCAATATATCTTTAAAATACATTTATTACATAAATGAAAAATTAGAAATTAAATATCTGAAATATAAATATTCAAAATCAATTCATATTTATCATCTTTAAATATCTGAAATTTAATTTGGAATTATAATATTGTTATGCATCATTAATAACATAACCCAGATTGTATTTAGAACTGTTAATATCTATTTTTTGATAATTTCTAATACTTTTGTATCTGTTTTCTAATAATCTTTGACATTTCCATAAAGTATTTTTATGTATTCTCTATCCTTTTACAACTCTCCATTAGATATTTGTCTGATATTATACTGTTGTGGCTAAAGATGTAAATAAAGGTGAATCATCAATATCTCTTCTATGTTCCTTAGGCTTAGAAAATTTTTATACAGATTATGTACTTCTAATACAAGTTTAATTGCATGTTTCAGATCAAATATTTAAGAAAATATTTTTCTAAGAGATTGAAAAATAGTTTTTTTCTTATATTGTATGCAGTTAAATAATTTTATCTTATATTTGAGAAATATTTTTTATCTAGATATATTTCTATTCTCTTTTAAACTATTAATGATGGAAAATATCTACACTCATAAGTTTTATATCACAGAACCTTCATTTTATATTATATCAAGAGAAAACACCAAATATTTTTGTTAGATTGAACTAGTATGGCAGGGATTACCAATATGATGCCCACCTAACTTTTTATTGTTCCTATGAATGGTTAATTACAGATATTTATACTATGAGGAATATACTGATTACTTTGAACCAATTGATATATTTTTATGAAATTTAGTAAGGAAATCATACCATAGAAGTCATATCACATAGAAGTGATCTCAATGTCATACTTTTTAATCCAGCATTTCATTCATTCTGAAATAACAGTTAAGAATTGATTTGTGAATGAAAAAATTATTTGTAATAATTAATCAATATTCACAATTTTGGTAGTTTTAAATACAATTGAATCTCATTATTCGTGATAGTTACCTTCTGTAAATTCTTCGCGAATACTGAACCATTGTGCCTATGGAAGATATAGAGTTAGCACTAAACTGTCATATTTTAGGCACAGTTACTAATATAAAAACATAGCCATAATTCTAAATATCAATATTACATAGAACATTGAACTAAAATTAAATGATTGGATACTAGATAGATAAATTTCTATGATAAGATGTTTTATAAAATTCAATATCAATTGAAAGTGATCTTAACAGCATATTTTTTAGTTCTTTGCTCCAGCCATTTCAAAATGATATATATTTAAAGAACGAGATAAATATTAGTTCTTTCCAGGATTTATTATTTTTGTTTTAGAGTATCAAAATGTTCTGCTATATGTATGTTTTTTTTTTTATTTAAAAAAGTTTATTGATAAATTTTAATAATTATTTCTGTTGCCAGTTTACATTCAAATAATGGAATCTAGATTCCATCACATTTTTGTAAATATGTTTCTGAATGCATTCTAATGTTAGTTTTCATATTTGTGCATAAATATTTTTCCATGATTTTCCTATTTTGAGCAATTTCATCTAACAATTACAAGACTAAGATATTATTTTCATGTTTTTAATTTGTGTTTTCATTGTAATAAAGATATATATAACTTAGTGCAATAGCATTTTATTGTAATAATGTGTACACACATGCACACGCACATGCATGAGCCTCAATTTGCATCATAAATACCTTCCTTAAAAACACAATACAAATCAGAAAGTATTTATCATAAGAATCCATTGAAATATTAGAGAGAAATTCTTTAACTAAAGTATTATGTAAATATTCTATTAATTTATTTATGAAAGTAATATCATACAAATGCAGCAGAACAAATTCTCCATATTCATGAAACCTATAAACAGTTTTTTGTTTTCGTATTCTTTTTATGCTTAAGATTACAGTTGATTCTTGTTATTTGCGGATTCCATATTCACATATTCAGTTATTCACGAAAATTTATTTGTAACTATAAAATCGATTTTCGCAATGCTTTCATCCTGCAAAGTCGCGGTTTAGAATGACTGTCAATACTAGCTAAGCCTAACGGGTAGCGACTCTGCAAATTCCAGAGTTCTGCCTGAGCTCAGGTCTTTTTTCTATCTCTCTCTCTCTAATAAAGGAAGTTATTTGTTACCAAACATGGTCTCTGTGTTGTTCTGCCAGAAAAGTCTCATTACCTATCCTTGTTCACTCCACAAACTGCAGGTAGGCCAAAAGTCCGTTCATATTGTATGCAGGATTCACAGAAGAATGTGACTCTATGCTTGAACGCAGCCTCAAATTTAGGCACCTAACTTCTTGTGCATTTGCTCTTTACGCCGAGATTTTAGAAGATATGAGGCAAAAAGCAATGCAGACAAAATTGATAGTTTTTCAATGCAATTCAGGAAGACAATGTGTCAAACTGCCACATCAAACATCCTACAACATTTTAACAACTATCCAACAAAAATAACATTTTATTTACTACATAGTTAGTGTTTTAAAAAGTTAAATAAAGATTACTGTAATTATAATACTGTATATAGTACTGTACACTGCATATATTGTAATTATTCTTAAGTACTGTAATACACATTAAATAAGGTATCTTTAAACAAAAAACACACACAAACCAAGGATGAAAATGTTGGAAGAAAGGTTTGCAGGAACCTAATGGTGTTGTATTTTATAAGAATTGTTTTATATGATTTCTCTGAAATATGTATGGAAGAATAATGTTCTTCCATTTGCAATATTGTTGTTCTAAGAAGATGGTCATTTTGATTGGTCCTCTGATTTAGAGAAGGCCTGCTGAAGGGAAACTGTTTTTGGTCTATATTTTAACTGAGGCAGGCTACAGAGATAACCAAGATATTTTTTATTAAACAGTTTATCTTACTGAATTAGCTTAATATTTTACATTTATTTAATCATAAAATATTCCATTTTTAAATAAAAATATTTGGATCTGCATATTTATATATACATTAACTTTCATTAAATTTTTAAATTTTAACTTTATTCATTTCATAATATGTCTCTTTATGAATAATATAAAGATATGATATATTATTATTGAAAATTCTGATTTCTTCCAGATTTTATTCTAGTTTTACTTGGATAAATTTAAGAAGTTGAATGGAAAAAAAATATTCTAAACAATGGACAGTTGCTCTTGTTATGTACTTGAATGGAAAAAAATATATCAATTGATATAACCTTTAGGCTATAGTGCTCAAAGTGGTTAGTGCATTTCCATTAAAAGATGCAGAAATATAGCCTATTTATTAAAAAAAAACAAAAAAACTGATGTGATAATATATTTATTCTAAATGATAGTTAAAATTTAATAACAATTGAAACTTGAATTTTAATAAATTAAATACTGGTTATTAATTTATATTATTCTAAATCTAAATTCCTTTAAAATATTAAAATATATGAAAGATGATATAAATTTGTCACACAAATATATACATTTTCAAAATGAAATTATCTATAGACAATACACAAATTAAATTAGAATAAGCATATATTCAAACAAAACCATCTGTTTTAACAAATCAATTGTCATTAACTCAAAGGTAAAGAATACAGAACAAAATTTATTCTGAAACTTTTTTAGTCATGTACATAATTATCATACAAATGATGTTTAGAAAATAATGATATTCAGTTAAAATTTTTCAAATAGAAAGATTTGTTCATAGAATAGTATTCAGATTAAATAGTTTAAAACAGGGGTGAGCAACCTTTTTAATCAACGGGCCAATTTAAATTTTAAAATTTTTATGAAGAATTTTTAGCTTTTCTAATGGCCTTATAATCAGTGAGAGCGCTCCTATACGCGTCCCAATCACCAGTCCTCCTAGCTTTATTAAAAAGCCGCCTAACATTACGTCTAAGACCGCCCAGTCGTTCATTCACCAAGGAACCACCTTGATGAGTGAGCCCTCCTGACAGGACAATTTTTTGATACGATAAGAAAATTGCCTATTGAATCTGGTCAACAGTCATCTCTAAATCCATTACCAAGCAAAAACATTGTACGCGCATAACCCGCGAAGTTGCTTTCTTATACTTCTCTTCGCATCGCATTCAGTGTGTCGCAGTCGCAAGCCTTTATAAGTGATCTCACGCTTCACACGCTTTATTAAAAAATTAAATGCATTTGAAAGGGTGTCTTAAATGATACAGATTATGGATTACAGTATATATAAATCTAATCCTGTCGATAGTTCAAATCCCATTTTAGTTCAAGTTTCAGTTTAATACGAGTCGAGGTAAGGTCTCTATATGTAACCTGACTAGGTGTACTCTGTAAATTAAAGCAAATATATCTGTGATCCAAAGAAGGCTCACTAGACACATGCCAAAAGCAAAAAACATTAGAAAATTATAAGCACAAAAAACATAAAAATATTTAACATTCTAAGCCAGGGGTGAGCAACCTTTTTAATCAACGGGCCAATTTAAATTTTAAAATTTTTTTGCGGGCCGCACATAAAGTAACACTTATTAATAATTTACAAAATTTTATTTATAATAAACATTAGAATAAAAAAATATAAAATTTAAAAAAGTAAAATCACTATTGCCATTAATTATCTACATTTAGATCTGCAAATAATATTATGATACGAATCTCGTTTTAGCATTTATGATGTAGAGAATTAAATTTTCAAGGTTAGTGGAACTACAAAAACCAGTATATAGCTCGATAAAAGTGATGAAATCAAATTAAATTTTCAATTATAATTTTGAATAATTGAATTTTTTTTTATTCAATTTTTATCCTGTCATAATTTTGACATAAAATATCCTTCTTTGATTAATATATGTATCGTTGTGACTTCTACCTTTTTTTTTGTGAAACAGAAAATATAATATAGACTTCGCCATAACTGCTAGAAATAACAAACAATATTTAAAATACGTAAAAAATTATTATGTATTATTTTATTTAATATTTTATAATTAAAATTATATATATATATATAATATATTATTATAAAATACAGTACTGTATCGCAAATATAATATAACGCCAATTTTGTCACTAGATGGTACTGTATCGAACGTGACTGAACATGTGTTAACAATGGCCGTGTTCGAAGTATCGGTAAAGAGTATATCGTGGACCGGTTTGATCAGTTCACCGGAAGTTCCGACATATTTAGACCTGTTCGAAGTATATTATGTTCCAGAACCAATTAAAAATAAATAACTTTAATTCCACATAAGAAACTTAATTTTTATTAAGAATATTAACAATCAAAACATAAAGAAAGAAAAAAGTATACACATAAGACCTTAAAAAACAATATACATAAAACAAAAGAAAAGTATACAGCCTATATAAGTATATTTAATAATTATATCTTCCTTATCACTATTTTGTTAAAATGAGAACATTTTTTCTTTAACAATATCAATTTCACTTTTTCAACTTTTTTATATATTTAAAATATGTGTATCCTTCTGCTTTCATTATAAAATTTATAATCTAACCTATTAGAAAACAATTGTTTCTTAACATATACCCAAAAAAAAATTGAATAAAAAAGTTTTTCTTCTCTTTCACATTTCTCTATTGAAGAATAAAAATATATATTTTATCCAAGGACTGAACATTTGGAATACAAAATACTCAATTGTTGTCAATTAACTCAATTTCAAATCAAAATTGAAAACTATATATTGTGGCTCTCAGGTCATAGTAGCGAAATTAAATTTATGACTAATTTTAGCAAAGTATTTCCTAATGATTGCATTTTGTGTATGTATTGTGTCCCCTTGTGTGGATTTACATTAATGAAAATGTTTTGTGTTGTAGGAACATAAACATAATTTTCTAAATGTGTTAAGTAAAAATTGTGTTGTAGAAGTACTGTTATATGAGGGTTTCACAACTTTCAAATTGTGTTAGAGCAAAACCATGTTTTAGGAAGCCGTGTTATAGGAAGGATACCTATATATATATGTTTTTTTAATATTTTTTTTAATACAATTTTTAATTATATCAACTTTGACAAACAAGTGCTTGAGGGGAGCTCAAGCACAGGGCCTGATTAGGTGCAATAAGTTCATATCCGGCCTGCCTATAGGCCATCAATGATCTCCAACTAGTAAAGTTTAAAAAAATAACAAAACAAAATTTATATATAAATTTAAACAATGCTTAATAAGATTTATAATTTTATCATTTTTATGTTTAAAGACAGAAAAAAATCCAATTGAGCCTCTTAGAAGCCAAACCATTTTTTGTAAATTTCTTAAGTTTAATACTCAAACACATACACTAATTATACACTCTGGTGCTAAAATTCAGAAATTTACAAAATAAATGTAGTTAATCAGTTTGGTTTCTGAGAAGCTCAATTAAAAATAACAATCACAGTTTAAAACATAGAGATTGAGATTGACAATAAATCATGTGAAAAGTGAGATTAATTGAATTAAAAATCATAAATAATTGTGACATGTATTATTACTTTTTTGAACTTCAGATGATAAATGTTGCCTAGTTTTTATGGCTGTTAATATATGACAGTGGTGTTCAACCTATTGATCGTAATCAACAGATCGATCTCTTGTTTATTCCTCCTTACAAATTTAATTAAAACTGACAACATAATATTTTATTTATCATTATTTTATATTATTTTTTAATTCTCTTTAAGTGTATTATTGCTATTGTTTATTTATTTTTCCTTAAAATTGTCTAATCAGTAATTTTCTTATAAGTCTGGTAAATGAATTAATTTGAATCAATGAAAGTCAAACAGTGAGCCGTGATCTAGCCTATATAAAAGAGTAGATTTCCGAATAACACAGTATAGAAAACTAGTTCGCATAGTGAAAAAGGTTAACACCACTGATATATGACATTTATCTGCATTTGTGTCTGTGTGCAGGTATTCTCTAATTCAGTACATTTTTGATTTCTTAAAGAAGTTTGACATCAATTCACTATTTTTATGACTAGCTATTTTAGCTTGTATAAATATTCAAGGAGAGCAATTCTTTGTATTTCTTCAATGACAAAAATATCATTTACAATCTCACAAACCACAATATACTGTATTTTAGAGATGTAATCAGTGATACTTAAAAAAACTGAATTCATCAGATATGTATTTTCAATATCCAGATTTCACACAGCTTTGCACTTCATTTTAACTTTGATTCTGTAGCATCCTTCTTGTTCAATTTGAAGTTCACCTAAAACCTCCTGCTCAATCACAGTCCAGGATGCCAATCAGAAGCTTTCAGCATATTTGATTTACTGCATCAAAGATTCTGGACAACTTTTAATATAAAAAATTAATTGCTTTTATGATTTTTTTGCCTATTCTCTGATTTTGTATCAAATATATTTCTGTTTCAAATTTACTGCTGAATGTCACTTACTTAATAGTAAAGACAAAAATTAACTGCTGCCATATGCCAGCAATGAACATATCTGTTATTTATTTATGAAATCTGTACAAAACTTTTGCAAAAAATCTATTTATATTCCTATAGAGAAGTACTTGGTTAATGACGGCCTTGGATAACGACAGCTTTGGTTAACGACAAGTTCTTGAAAGAAAAAATGTCTTGGTTAACGACTCCTGATTATATGAACTTCCGACAAAATAGAGCTCTGTAAAACAGCTTGTCATCGCATCACGTGATTCGTTAGCTCAATTGTTAATCGTTATTTTTTTTTTTATCACAATTCAATCAAATCTGACAATATTATTAAAATTAATAAAATCATAACCATATAAAAATATATTTAACTAAATGATAATTAACTTATAGTAATGAAAACAAATTATTTAATTAATTAAAAATAGACATGCAACATTTCACTAGTTTTTATTTTTTAAAGATGATTTCTAGATGATTATTATTATAAATTTTGTGAACAAAGTCTGATTCTATTGTTTGTTTGTCTTATATATTACATGATACCTGCAAGTGGTGTGACGTCGCAGTTTCGGTTTCCATTAGAAGAAAAAAAAAAAACGTGTCTGAGATCCTGCTGTTCATATAGATAATAAATCGGTGAATGCGTGTCGCTGGTCGTTTGCCATCAAAAGGCAAAATCAAATCTTATCTGTATAATAATCATTGCCCATTAAAAGGCAAAATCAAATCTTATCTATATAATAATCGTTGAATCCTATGCTGCTAATCAGTATTTACGGGTTCGTTTAGATCGGAAGAGCGGTTCAGCAGGAATGCCGAGTAGTGTTTATGGGTTCATTTGTCAAAACTCCGAAGTGAGCCCAATTGTCTTTTTGATGAAGATTGATAATTAAAAACTGTTTTCATAAACAATTCATTTTATTAATGTTAATTTTTTTATAGCAAATATAATAAATAAATGATACTTTCCATATTTTTAGGACATTTTAAATGAGTTTTATCTGCATTTTTAATATTTACTATGGTTGTGGGAAGGAGCCAGAACGAATTAATCAATTTTCAATTAAATCCTATGGGGAATCGTGCTTTGGATAACGACGGTTTTGGTTAACAACAGTTCCGCTGGAACGGATTACCGTCGTTAACCAAGGTACCACTGTATGAGAATATTCAATTGGCTTACAAACATAACAAGATTACTTTTAAATTAATCCATAAATATAGATTTATATCCAGATTTAAAGAAAAGTGGAACTTACTGAATACTCTTTAATAAACAAGTTTGATTTCCATGCAGAATACAAAAATTATGCACTTAAGATCTTGAACAGAGGATCAATGTTTACCAATGTAATGCTAGAAGAGACCTGCACATAATTAAACATATATAATTTTAATTACAATATGGAAATATACTTTCTTTTCAATAGAAATGTACTAATTACTGTTCCAGTCAGCCAAATTGATCAATATTTTATGCACTTATAACTATATTATTAATAGCGAATTGACTTTAATATCCTGTTAGTACTTTTAATGTTAGATGCTACTATGTTAGACTAAACATCAATATTTCCTTGCATAAATTAATGTAATTTATGCAGAGAAATATATGATTCTTGATTAGCATAGTGAGTATTGCATTTCTTCATAATAAAGTACTAAGAAGTAAAACTTTCACTAGAATAATTGTTTTTCTATTTTGGCAATTCCATTAATGCTATATATTAGGAATCAATTAACTTTTAGCCTAATTGCCAATTTTCTATACAATGTTAATTAAACTAGCAAAAGCAGTTTGGTTTTCATTTTACTAATATTCCTAGATGACAGAGTTGGTGCCAGATTAAGGAAATTGAGAGAAAGAATTTATCTTGAATATTTGCCAATACTATTTGATTTTGCATAATTTGAGAATTTATCTTATCATGAAAATAAGTATATTAAATAATTCATAATTATCAGTAGATTATTAATAATGATCATAACAGATTGTTATATTGTATAAGAAATAACTATATTTTTCGATAATGCGTAAATTTTTTGATATATAGTTTGATTTTATTTAGTTTTCCCTTAACCTGAATCAAACACATGAGAAAATTATGCAGGCTTATGTTGTTATACCAATATTTTTATATATAAAATATTAGTATAACAACATAAGCCTTATTGGTATAAGTTGTAATGCCTTATCCTTTTTCAGAATTTATACTATATTGACCAGATTGGATTGATTAGAAATACTGTGTAACAAATTATGAATAAAGATTTAAAGTTGTTTCTGAAAGATCTTTTCTCTTTATGTAAATGATTTCAAAAAAATAAATATTTTAATTTTTTGATTTACTAAATAAAAGTTAACTTTAAGCCAAATAAATAAGATAAATTATTTATTCAAAACATTTTCAGCTTTTGGCCACATAGCCTGCCCTAGTTGAAATACATTTACTTCTTTATATACTTTTTAATCTAAATAAAAAGTTATAATTGAATTTTATTTGATGATTATCATAATTAAAATTGTTCACTAATATAATTTTTTAATTAAATTAATTTAAATGTAATAAATTTGAAACTAAATTATTATTTTAGATAATTCATTAAAATATATTCTTTATAATGTTTCTTTAAATATTATTTACAGGCACCAGTGAAACTATATAGTTTTCTAGATGAGAAAAGTAACTTTGAAATTTGTTTACGATTGCTAACGCTTTTATCCAATGTCATGAGCACTGCTTCAGAGCTTAATCTTCAGATAAGTGACCTTCCTATGGAGCATAAGGCACCTTGTCCAGAAACACTATTTGTTCTCATTTTTGGTTATTTTGGTAGAGAAGTTCTTTTAAAAAAAGTGTCTTTGTTAAAAAATAGTAAAGATCAAGATATATTCCAGCAATCTTCTAAAATATATAATATTATTACTAAATTATCATGAAAATAAAATTATTTTAGCTTAAATATTTTGTAAATAATTGTAAAATATTATTATAATTGGAGTAGTTTTCAAGATAATAGGACATTTTTCATAGTTTATTTTTAAATATAAAACAACTTTGAAATTGATAAGTTGTTTAAATCCAATTTTAATACAGTAAAGTTAATGATTGGAATTTATATAATCTTCCAATAATTTAAAAAAAAAATTAATATTTAAATATATTAATAAATTAAAAGATAAATTACTGCTATAATTAATAATTGGAATAACGTCTTTCTAAATAGGAAAGAACAGAATTTTATCAAGATAAACTGCATTTATTTGCTAAAAATGCTGTCTTTTCTTATTTAAGTATGAACTAAGTAGATCCATTTATTTACAGAACTACTTTATTTTTTATTTTAAGAAAATCTCAGTTTTTCTCTCAATCCCATATTCTAAAGAATTATCAAAAATCTACTATATATAAGAAATAAAAATGAATATTCCTTCTTATAATCTTCAGGTAATTGATTTTCTCTGAATAGACTATGCTTAAGTAATACATAATCATAAAAATTAAGTAGCATATTATATACAGGGTTTCCCAAAAAATATACTCACTCTTTATTGACCCATCACTAACATATTTTTTGTTTTTGTTACAGATCAAAATATTATTCAGTAATGCCAAACTTATCATTACCTTATGTTAATTTATCCTATTAGACCTGTAAATATGTCAATAAACACCTTGATCAAAGTTAAATATATGTTTAATATCCAGCTAAAGTGTGAGTACATTTTTTTGGGACATCCTGTATATATATATGTGGTATAGTCTTGATATTTCATCCTGCTTGTTCAATGTTCCATTTCATATTAGGTGACGAATTGTAATTAAAGTTATTTTCTCTCTCATTTATAGAATCAAATTTAGTTGATTTAGAAATAATTGTATGTATAAATATTTTTCAGACATCTGTCTTTCTTAGAACAATATAGAAAAGCAGAAAGAGGCAATGACAATTGAAATTTTGTGCTTTAGAAATGATTTTGTGAATTTTTATAGTAAAGAAGTGATCACAATTTCCTAAACAAACAAATCTTAAAAATTTTTTAGGTTAAATCAAAATGAATTTTTTTTTTTTATTTTATAATATGAATATGACTTATACTAAATATATATATAGTTTTCCAATTAATTAATACAAAAATATAGAATTTATGATGATATTTTTTATTAACAAACCTACTTTAAAAATTTTATAATCAATATTATATCTATCATTACCTTATATTTACTATCATTACCTTTTATCTATCTTTAATTATTATTACTTATTTTTATAATAAACAAAACATTAATTTTATAATTTTTTATTAAATCAATGATAATATATTAATACTGTTAATAAATGTATGATGTCTCAAACAATTTTAATAATTTCTATTTAATTTATTTTGAAAATTTAAAGAAAGTAAGAATGATGACATCTTATAAATTACAAAAAATACTGAATTAAATGATGAATATAATTTTTCTGGAAATTATTTTAGTAATAGCATTTAGAATCAGTTTCTTTTTTATATTAAAAATTCTATTTTTAGTTAATCTTGTATTCTCTTTTTTATAAATTTTTTCTAAAATTAAATATGAAAATCATTTAATGGATATTACATCAGCAAAACAACAAATGATTTATAAATTATATTCAGGTATATTATAAAACATATACTTTGGATTGACTTATATTTTGAGTACAATTTTTGCATATATAATAGATGCATAATTTCATATTACAAAACATGTTTTGAAATATGAAGCTTCTTTGGACCCTGCTTGGGAAATGCTGATTTAGACACTATCATGAATTCAATTTAGGAAAAGATTTAAACTTTAATCACCATAAATATTAATTTTAATGAATAAGCAAGCTATTAATAGGTAGATCTTCAGCATTCCTAATTAGTAAAATTTTACTAAGAAGGCTGAAAATAATTATATGAAATCCTAATAAGGTCATCATCTGACTAATAAAATATAATTTTTACCTATCAAGGGTTAATTTATTCATTGCATTATGAAAGACAGCAATTTATTTTCTATATTATATTCAGTGGCACATTTATATCTCTTGAGGCCCTAGACACTAAAGGATTTAGACCAAGGGTTCCCAACTTTTTTGCTTGTGGACTTCCTGAGTCCTAACTTTATATATATGGACCCCCATATATGCATATGTAATATTTCTAAATGAAATATTTATTTTTAGGTTAGTAAAAGCTAATAATTAAACAATTCCAATATAATATAAAAAATGTAAATTACAAATTTTGAAAATTTTAATTGATAAAACTGATCAAAGCTTAATCCTATCTGAATATACTAATTTAAAAAACAGCACTACACGCAGTATAGTTACAACTTTTCTTTATTAAACTCTGCACTAACGTTTTTGGTGCTTCTGCACCCTCTTCAGACGCAACACTCCAGAGTGTTGTGTCTGAAGAGGGTCAGAAGCACCGAAAACGTTAGTGCAGACTTTAATAAAGAAAAGTTGTAACTATACTGCGTATAGTGCTGTTTTTTAAATTGATAAAACTGAAACATATTTTTACTTGTAATGACAGAATAGGAGAAAAAAGTAAAAAAAATACTATTTCAAACAGTATATATAAATTCATTCCTAAGGCTGTTAAATAGGAACGCCACTGCATCTAATGAAATTATATTTTAATCATATAACCTTTTAAACAGGTGATCGGATATGACCTATCATTGGGCGCATAATTTATTGCAGTTGATAGATTAGAATGTGTTTTTATTTATAATATTTTATCATGAACCCCTTAGCTCATATTATGGACCCCTGAAATACAAATTTTTCTTGTAAATGACAAAAAATACTGAATTAAATGATGAATATAATTTTTTCTGGAAATTATTTTAGTAATAGCATTTAGAATCAGTTTCTTTTTTATATTAAAAATTCTATTTTTAGTTAATCTTGTATTCTCTTTTTTATAAATTTTTTCTAAAATTAAATATGAAAATCATTTAATGGATATTACATCAACAAAACAACAAATGATTTATAAATTATATTCAGGTATATTATAAAACATATACTTTGGATTGACTTATACTTTGAGTACAATTTTTGCAGATATAATAGATGCATAATTTCATATTACAAAACATGTTTTGAAATATGAAGCTTCTTTGGACCCTGCTTGGGAAATGCTGATTTAGACACTTCTGATTCATAAATAAAGATAAAAATAAAAAATAGCATGATTTTTGGATCACTTGAAAATCAATCCTAGATGCTTGCCTAGTGCACCTAATAGTAAATATGCCACTGATTATATTCCATTATATGTAATGATGTAAAATTTTTCTAATACTTAGGATTTTTTAAACTTATAAATGTAAGAATGAATACAAGATGTTTCATTAGTTTTATTGAAAAGATTTTCATTTCATAAAGCAGTATCAAGTAGTAAATACAATAACAATGTAGTTGTTAGTCTTTGACATTTTATATATTGATGATAATTTATATTGAAAATTTTTATCTAGGTAATAAAAAGTTTCCTATTAAAAATTTGAAAATGCATTTAGGTTTTCAGTTTACATTTCCCAGATTTGCGAGTTTTTTCAAATATGAAATATAAAAAAGTTAAAAATATGAATATTAATTGCAAAAAATAATTACTAAACATTCATAACTAGTTATTTTAAATCATCTACATTAAGTATACAATATAGTATAACTGCATTTGTAACAGTGGTAGTATGCCCTCTGGCCACCATGATTTTACCAGCACATTTCTATAACCTAAATTATATATTTTGTTTGTGTTCCTCTTCATTTAAAAACTAAAAGAGTATTTAAGATTATTATACAGAATATGGCTTATAATCAACATGAGTATATCCACATATTGCCTTTTCTTTAAGATTCTATAAATCTAACTTTTATTATTTTTGTCCAACAACATTTAAGTGGCACATCATATTAAAGGGTGTTTTAGGCTTATTTAAGAAAAAGATTTATTTCACATATTATGCTGAGAAAAGTTATTGAGTAGAATTAATATTATACAGAAATTATCGTAAAAAGTTATTGTTCAGTCATTAAAATTCTATTAAGCTAGCCAATTTTTATCTATTTCAAAAAGAGCTTTAATTATTTAATAAATCAAGTTTTTCACTTTAATTTGTGCTGTAGTCAATTATTTATAAGACTGAAACTATAAGTGAAATTGCTAATAAATAGTAATTATATGATTTTGTCGAGCTGATGCAGTATAATGAGAATTGGATTATATCTTAATCAATCAAAGAAGCTGATTAAAGTGCAAGAATCGTACGAGTTTTTAACACAATGTGAACTGAATAAGGTTCTACCTATGTCATTTTATAGGATACGTCTTCCAGTTCATAGTTCTTATCTTATTTTATTATATTATTATTATCTTAATTTTAATTATAAATTATTTTTTAATGAAAAAATTTGTGCGTTCTAATAATTTAAACAGACGTTCAATATGTAACAGCTTCATTTAAAGTTACTGAAGATGACTTAGTTAAGTTGAAAGTGCTTTAATTATTTAATAAATCAAGTTTTTCACTTTAATCTGTGCTGTAGTCAATTATTTATAAGACTGAAACTATAAGTGAAATTGCTACTAAATAGTAATTATATCTATTTCAAAATATTATTTTTGGGATTTTACTTCATCTATTATTCTCTATTATTGAAGATTAGACAAAGATGTGCATCATTGTAAAGAAATAAATGTCAAATCATTGGTTATATAAATGATTCTAATTAATAATTCTTTTAATAATTAGTTGCAACACTATGTTTAATTTTAAAGAAGATATTTTACATTTTTGAAATTTGTATTTTACATTCTGTAAATAATTAAGAGCATTCTTCAAAAGAAATAAATTTATATTTTGGAATGAAGGCTGAAGATAGCCTCTTGAACACTGAAAACATTTCCTGTTTTTTTAAGTGAACTTTTTGTGAAATTAAAACATTTTCTGCTAAAGAGTTTGTTTATTCTCTATAACTTGGTATTAAGCAGATAGTATGTGCTCTTTGTTATTGATAATTTGTTGAAATTCTGCTAAAATATATTTTCTGCATATTTCAAAATATGGCTGGTAATTTTGAATTAATAGATATTTGCATAGCATATAAAAGATGTTATGTTTATTTGTTTTGCATAGATACAATACAATTTTGTTTCAAAATAACCTATTTTCAAGTTTGTGAATTGAGCTTTGTTATATTTCTCATAAAAAGAATCATTATTGATATCATTTTTTCCACAAAGAATATATATTTTATTTTTATATCCTAAAGATTAATTTCAAGTATTGTTTTTATATTGAGATTTCTTCTTTATAGAACTATGAGTCATCTATATGCTTAATTTGTTTTAATAAAAACTATAAATATTTTATTACTTATAAAAACATTAATATATTAAAAGACAAAGACTCCCACTGAATTTTCATTTTCAAGAAAATTGTTATTTTACTTATTTCTATTAAAAATATATATTTACTTATTTATTAGAAATAACAGTTATATTTCTATTTTCCGTACAATTTCTGTCAAAACAGAAATTGCAAGGAAAATTTCAAAATCAAATTGAAATTTTGCAAAATAACAAATGAATTATTAAAAAGAATATGTTTAAATTCAACATGTTCAAATAATAATAATAATTGTTTTTTGTATTTATAAATATAGGAATGCATTTTACCTGATTTAATTTTTTAGCAGAATTTTGATTTTTAAAATACAGGAATACCTCGATTATCGCGGTTTCGATTATCGCGATTTTCGAATTATCGCGGTTTATAATTTGATACCAAAATTCCAATTATTGCGATCCAAATTCGAATTATCGCGGTTTCGAGATGTAGCCCACTACATATGTAACCAGAATTACATTTACCCTCCAAGTAGCTCTCTTAAAGCACTTCGTTTTTATCTGAGGGCGCCTACTCACTGCTCATCAGTAACTGTCCGCCATTGCCTGAAGTAAATGTGGACAAGGCCAGCTTAAACCCGGTAAGCAAACGATGCACCGTATCGGGGCGCCTTAAAAAGGAGGGCGTCAAAATTATCATTTTATCAATATTGTAAAGGTGCTGAGTAGATGTTACAGGGAAGCTGCATCGGGCCGCTGGGATCTCTAGAGGAGAATCTGCATGTGGCTATTTATTTCTCTTCTTATTTATCCTTACAATGAATGCTAAAAGAAACAAGGATGATATCAAGTCTATAGCTATTAAGAAGAAACGTAATGATCAGCTTAAAAGATTAGCACGTTTAACAGATTTCTTTTTTACCTCATATAAAATTTAATCAATAGATTTGAAAAATCCTTGGCAACGATCACCCATTTTACATGCATTATTTATCCCGATTACCGCGGATTCGATTATTGTGGTATTTTTCGTGGCAACAATAACCGCGATAATCGGGGTATTCCTGTATATTTAATTTATAATACAGTTATATTGTTAGTTACTCTAAAACACCTGACAAATTGATAAAAGTTCAAAAATCCTTACATTATGAATCATGAAGTTATTTTCCCTAAAATGCGTAATATAGATCTATTTGTATATAATGATTGATTAATATGTAATCTGTTATAATAGAAGTCTGTTCAGATATTTGATTGATGATGAAGATATGAAATGAAAATATTTTCAAAGAATATAAAAAAATTGAAGTTTTTTAAAGTATAGGAAATATTAAATTATTAGAAAAACTTTGATATTTTTTTTAATGAGAGTTAATAATATTATTTGTATAATTTAAAATCATCAGTTCAACAATTTTCATAAAAACAGAACATTTGCTTTTTCTATGGTAATTTTAAAAATCTCTTTATTTTTAGAAGCAAAATGTATAATTTTTTAAGTACAGAATGGAAAGTTTTTAATGCTTTTTGACTGTTTAGCTGAAATTTTTAAAAATTATTATACTATAAAAGAATAGAGTTTGTCTAAATGATAAAATTCTAAGAAATAATGTCAAATATTGAAAGCAAAATTCAATTTAATGATTACGTATATGGCTTTTGACAACTTTTATTGAGCTTACTATATATATAAAAATTAAAATCATTTTAAAACATTATTTTGTCTTATTGATGATTGAATAAATTAATTTTCTAAATGTATTAAAAAAAGTTTTTTATTCTAATTTCATTAATTTTTTTAATTTTAAAATTTTATTTTCAGATAATTAATATATTTTCAATAGAGTCTATGAAATTGCATTTTATAAAAGCATTCATAAAAATTAATTTTTGAACTCATTTTAAAAAACTGATTTAAAAATTAAGTAATTAATGAGATAAAATAATAATTTTTTAATATTTTTATTAATATGTTAAATGAATTAAGATTTAATTTATTTTAATCAAATAAAAAGTATGCACTTGTTATAGAAATTCATATTTGCCCAAAGAATCACTGCCTGATATAGAAAATTATAAATAAAAGTGTAATTAATTATAACAACAGGTGTTTACAAGTTAATGAATCAATTATACAGTATAATAATTTCATTTTTATAGTGAGATCATGAAGTTTTTAAGATAATTTTTTATATTAAAGAATTTAAGCAATATTAAAAAACTTATATAAATTAGGATTTATCATACTGAATAGGATAAAAATTTTTTGGTAAAAAAGGAATTTTAAATTAAAAAGCAATTAATTATCTTAATTCATAACAATTGTATTATATAAATACTGTATAGCTGTCACTTAAATTAGTTTGCCATATTTAAAATTACAAATAAAGAATTTTTTAAAATTTAATGAAATTTATTATCTGTTAAAAGAGAAAATTTAAATCAGATTGTTATGGCTGGCATTTAATTACTTGCAAACAACCTGTAATAAATTTAAAAGTATATGAAATATTTTATTATTTTAATGCTTTTAATAAATAAACTTAGAAGAAACATCTTATATTAAAAAGAAATTAACTTCAAAATAATTTTTAGAATTATTGAAAAGTATAAAAAATAAATGAGAAAAACATGATAGTATATAACGCTTATAGTAAAGTTATATTGTCATTAATAGAAATCTGTAACTATTTGTTAGTAGATAATTAAAATATAGTAATTTAAATGAAAAAATAGATAGTAATTTAAATTTTACATGTTCAAAATATTACTATACTATATACTCTATGTAAATTAGAAATTAAATATAACAAATACAAAATCCTTATATTGCATGTAAAGTTATATTTTGCATACAAGAATATTTTATACATTTCTATAATTCTTATATTATTTTAAAACAATATTTCTAATTTAATTTGTTATTGCCCTACATTATATCCATATTTATAGACATGAACATAATTAAATTTTTATCATAAATAAAATGAATTACTGTGACTTGATGAAGATTTAAGATCACTGATTGTAAAGATTTTAAATTAAGTTTGGCTTAAAATGAAGGCTTAAATTAATTACAAACTCAATTATTGAAACAATTATTTTAATAAATTATTATTAATATTGATTAATTTATTAAATAAATATAGATCCACATGTATTCTATAATAATAAATTATCCTCTAATCAGCATTTCTCAAACTTTTTTGGAATGTGCCTTTTAGTCATGACTAAGCATTTAATGTAAACCTATGATATAGTTTTTAAAAAATTTTTATGATTATGTGGCAAATTATTGAGGCAGTTTTTAATCTATTGAAAAAATGTATTTGTAATAAAAATATTTAAAATTTGACAAAGCTATTTAAAGAATCTGACTTTTATTGCCTTAACATTATTTCTTATTAAGAATTGTTATAGTCAATTAAAAAAAAACAATTTTATTGTAAAAAGTCTATAGAAAAGTTTTATACATTTTTCATGAATTTGTCACAAAAAGAAAAAATAAATTTGAACACAAATTTCTCTAATCAAAATTTCTAATTCTAATTCTGGAGTTGAGAGATTATGAATCATAAATTTTTCAATGAGAGAGGTGTGCATGATGGTTTGACACAACTTTCTGATGTCTGGTTATCCAATTGAAACTTTCAAGCAAAGATCCATTTCCAAATTTAGCCTATTGTGGTACTTATTTTTTAAATACACAATGAATGAAAAACTGATCTCATAGATATGTTGTTGAGAAAGGCATCAAACTTGATAGTACAATCAGCAATATGATCAAACTCATTCAGTGTCTGCAACTAAAAGTGTCAAAGATGTTTACTTGAAACTGGATTTGAGGGTTTCATCACGGGGATAGTTCTATAATTTCTTCTTTTTCTTTTGTTGAAAAGAAATCTGACAAACTGAAGTCTTCCAATTGCAGAAAAAGGATCTCGCATCCAAAACTCAGTGTCTAAATTCATGGAAAAATATTCATTAAAGTCTTCAAACCCATACAATACTCTTTTATGTAGTTTGACAACAGAACCATGAAGCTTAAGTTCACTTTCTTCTAAGAAATTTTCTAGGAATGGAAAGAATGATAATTTTCCATTCATAACTTTTATTACAAATTGAAAATTTTTTTAAGGCTTTTATTTTGTCATGAACTCTGTAGACTTTATTCAACTCATGAAGCCACTGGAAGATGTTAGCCAAGAAAACTAATCTGCAGAATCACTGCTCATCTAAATCTCTCACTAAAACACAATTGCTATCAGAGAGGAAAACTTAAACTTGTTGTCTCAATTCACACAAATAAGCAAGGCAAACCCTTTGGGTTTAAGGTGGTTTTCCAATGGAAAACCACCTTACCTAGGTGTGGAAAAAAAAATGTTTATGCTTGCTGTCCATCTCTTCATATAAGATTCCAAATATATTGGAATTGCCTGATTTTGACTTTATGAAATTAATGGTCTTCACTGCTTCTGTCAATATTATTTTCATATCACTTGGACATTTCTTGCCAACTAGTACTTCTCTGTGAAGATTAGTGGACAAATTTTACCTTTGGAGCAACCTTCACCTGGGAAATCACACCATTATGTATATCAGTCAGTTCATTTACCATCAATGTACAGTGTGTCCCAAAAAAATGTACTCACTTTAACTGAATATTAAACAAATATTTAATTTTGATCAAGGTGTTTATTGACATATTTACAGGTCTAATAGGATTGTGAGGAAGTTAACTTGGACCTGTCCTATTTTTATTTTATTATGCACTCTATTATTTATCGTTATTTTCCTATATTCTAACGTATTATATTTTAGTTTAAAAGTTAACTTACTTCTACCTTCTCCGTCGTAGTTGGCAATCACGTGATACGGAATTGGAACCGTCCTCCGGAAGAGCTATCCTGGATAATGACGTCATCATCTAATCTAACTAATTTTACCATTGAACTGATATGTGAAAATAAGAATGATCTGTATCAGTGTTTTGTTCGGTATATAAATTAACTGTAAAGATGATGATATGAATGAATTACTCTGTAAGCTAATAACTTTGAACCTGTTACATATAAGTATGTAAATGAAGCTAAACGGGACTGTACGTCACTCGGATATAAAAAGCCGACAAACTCAATGAAAAGATGAGGTGTTGTTTGATAACCAGAGATGTTGATTCCAGACGTAAAATTGGCGAGTGACATTTGAGTTCTTGTAAAGATAAAGATTGTTTGAAGTTTGTATCGGAAGTGGAGGTAGTAGAATTTAGTAGTATTTAAAGTTTCGTTTCTTGTGGATTTTGGATATTTGAATTGGATTAAACAAATTTTGTTGTTTATTTGATTGCTGCTTTATTATAGTTTCAATAAAGCATTTTTTAATACTTTTGTAAGTGCTTTCGAGTCTAATAAATTTCATATCTTTTATTATCTAACTTATTTTTGAGAATTTCTTCAATTTATTAGTGTAAGTTCTAACACTGTTTTGTTGTTTTCAATCTAACACTTATTCGTTACTTCTAGTTATAAGTTCCGGTTTTGCTTTTGCTGGTTACTGTTATTGTTAGATTGTTTTGTAGTTAATTAGATTTAAGTTAGAACTTAGGTAAAGACCTGAGCTCAGGCAGAACTCTGGAATTTGCAGAGTCGCTAACTGTTAGGCTTAGTTATAATTAATAGTATTGCATTCATTCTAATACGCGACTTTGCAATTGGCACCCGAACAGGGATTACCAATTGTGGTAGTGATTGGTTTTGAATTGAATTGATAGGTTGCTAGTTTTGGTAATTATCACTTTACAATTTTATTATTCTTAATCACCTCTTTAGTACTATGGCTGTTCCTGTAAGTACAATTGTTGTTCCTCTTGACACTTGGGATAATATGGTACCTCTCATAAACGATGTGACAGCCAGACTACACCGTCTTGAACAAGACTGAAGCGCTGATCCTCCGAGAAACGTACCAGTTATCGGAAATCAACAGCCACCAGCCCAGGAACAACATATGCCTGATGCATCATCCACTGGAAGTTATAGGCTGTCCACACCAGAGCGAAGATCCCCAGATCCACCCACACAGGAACGACGTCTGCCTGACGCACCAGCCACCGGAGGTTACCGACCATCAAGATCCCCAGATCCACCCACACAGGAACAACGTCTGCCTGACGCACCAGCCACCGGAGGTTACCGACCATCGCCTCCGGAACGAAGTTTTAGAAGTCCGCCCATCATCCCGCCACGACCGGATCTCACGTCCATCGCCCGACAAATTGTGGTTGTAACTGCTCCACCGCCACCCATGCCAAAATATGACAGTAAGACCAATATCATTGATTTCTTTGCTGATATGGAACAATATTTTACTATCCAGGAAATACCACAAGAAAAATGGGTGGATATTGCTGCCGCACAACTCGACGGCAATCTGGCCAAGTGGTGGAAAATCGAAGGCAGAACTAGGAGACACGGTAGAGTTTGGGCTTGCTTTAAACAGCGCTTAACATCATTGTTTGCTCCATTCCTAGACAAGGTTTCCAGGATTAAGCAAGCCCTTAACCAAACTTACAATGGGAGCGGAAATGTGGAAGGTTTTCTTTTAGACACTGTGCAGCTATACTGAAGATGGAGACCACAAGCTCCAGACGACATAATTCAGTGCATGATCTCACAGATGCCTCTGAGTATGCAGGAATATCTAGAAAATCAGTACCTCCCAACAGTCGATGATGCAATTAAAGCCATACCTCTGGGTATGCAGGAATATCTAGAAAATCAGTACCTCCCAACAGTCGATGATGCAATTAAAGCCGCAACATGATACACGCTCCGAAGAAAACACAGAGCCCCTCGTCTTCAGCGTCTGACGACCCAAATCTCTCCTGAAATCAGTCATGTTCAAAGTACTACTACTGGCCCACAGGAACCACCACGAAATTCATCTTGTGCGTCGATGCGAAATACAAACAGAATGTCATCTGTCCAATGCTACAACTGTAGGCATTGGGGACATTTTTCAAGGGATTGCCCACAAAGGCACAATAGGTTGGCCACCAATAATAATACCAGAAATCAAACCTACCAACCTAGAAGAAATCAGCATCAGGAAAACTAGAAGAGAGGCCAAGACAGGAGGCTTGTGCCTCAACAATGGAAAAAATCCTGCTTTGTTGGACTATCAATCACAAGTAAGACCAATTTGCCATTTATCTCTCTTTTTATTAATAATATTATGGTAAATGCTCGCATAGATACTGGAGCTGATAACACCGCCATTAGTGAGAATGAGTAGAAGAAAATAATAAATAAGGATCCACACATTCACCTCCACCCAGGTCCGACGGTACGGTTAGCGGTACAAGGGGAAGGGTATAGAACTGTAAGATCTTTTTTAGCCATGATCAAAGTCAACAATGTCACACTGAGACAACCTTTTGTATGATTGTTCCAGATTTGGCAGTGCCATGTTTGTTGGGACTCGATTTCGTCCAAAAACATTGTGTTTTGTTAAATTTTGAAGAGGCCGAGTTAGAACTGAAAGTCGACGACAACAGACGGGAGATAAATGGTGATGAAATTCTGGCGGACTTACAGACTCCTTTGGAAAGAGACAGGTTAGTCTAATTAAAAGACACTTTATTACAATTTCCGCTAATTTTTAATGATATGCCAGGACTAACCAACATGGTGGAGCATGCAATTGACACCAAAGATGCCAAACCGGTTTCCAGTAAACCATATAGTTACTCACCAGTGAAATTAAACAAAATGAATAGACAAATCAAAGAAATGAAAAAGGATGGAATAATAGAACCATCGAAATTGCCGTGGGCATCACCAGTCGTCATGGTTAAAAAGAAAACGGGAGACTGGAGGTTGTGCGTGGACTAGAGACAGTTAAATCAGGTAACTGTAACTGATAAATTTCCACTTCCCATTATTTCCGAATTAATGAAGTCTTTAAAAGATGCAAAATTCACCTCCACTCTGGATTTATCTGCGGGATATTGGCAAGTCCCCATAAAGGTTGAAGATAGGGAGAAAACTGGGTTTATTACAAACCAAGGGCTATACCAGTTCTTAGTTATGCCCTTCGGCTTGAAAAATGCCCCCGCCACATTCCAAAGGCTAATGAATGAAGTTCTAAAAGATATAAAAGGCACCTTCTGTGAGGTATATTTAGACGATATCATTATTTACTCTTCTACTTTTACAGAGCATCTGAAACACATCAGCTTATTATTTACTCTTCTACTTTTACAGAGCACCTAAAACACATCAACATGGTACTAGAAAGGTTGTTAAGGGCCAGATTGACCATAAAATTATCAAAAGCCATTTCTGCCGACTGGATGTCCATTACTTAGGATTTTAGATCGATAATCGAGGAATCATGACAGAGCCAGATAAGGTCGAGGTCGTAACCTAATTTAATATTCCGAAAAATACTAAACAGTTAAGCACCTTTTTAGGGATGTGTAGTTGGTAGAGCTACTTCATTCCAAACTATGCTACTATCGCTGAACCGCTATACCAACTATGAAGAAAAAGAACTAAATGGTCCTGGATGGAAGCATGTCAGAAAGCCTTCAAAAAGTTAAAGCAAGCACTCATATCCGCTCCTATATTACAATTACCAAAGGAAGGAGAAAGATATACCTTGCATACAGACGCAAGTGGCGTCGGACTAGCAGCCGTGCTATGCCAGAAGGGAGTTATCGCCTACACCAGTAGGACGTTAAATAAAGCAGAACAAAACTATTCAACCACTGAATTAGTGTGTCTAGCCATTGTATGGGCCGTCGAGAAGTTCCGTAGATACCTCGTGGCGTCGGACTAGCAGCCGTGCTATGCCAGAAGGGAGTTATCGCCTACACCAGTAGGACGTTAAATAAAGCAGAACGAAACTATTCGACCACTGAATTAGTGTGTCTAGCCATTGTATGGGCCGTCGAGAAGTTCCGTAGATACCTCGACAGCACCGAATTCACCGTAGTTACCGATCATGTGGCACTAAACTGGTTACAAAGTTCAGCCAACCTCATAGGTAGGCTAATGAGATGGGCATTAAGATTACAAGAATTTAATTTTTCAGTAAACTAATGAGGTGAGCATTAAGATTACAAGAGTTTAATTTTTCAGTAAAACATACCAAGGGCACAGAGAATCAGCTAGCAGACACACTCTCCAGATCTCCCAATGCAACTTATAACAACAAAAAGGAAGATGACTACTGTTCCCGTATCTGCGCAATCCTCTCCATTTCCGGTAGAGATGACTTAATTAACGCACAAAGGAACGATGACGAGTGCAGAGGAATATACGATTATCTAGCAACTGGCAGTCTACCTCCAGACCCAACCTTAGCTGCAGAAATAGTAGGTAAGTCAAGACACTATACCTTGACTAATGACATTTTGTATTATACTCGAAAAACAGATCAGTCTGGAGGCTTTAGACCCATAATCCCCAAGAATCAAAAAACTGATCAGTCTGGAGGCTTTAGACCAGTAATCCCTAAGAATCTCAGGACTGCTGTTTTAACAGAATTACATGATCATCCGACTGCCGGTATCTGGGTGTCAGAAAAACTGTGAAAAAAGTACAACAAAGGTGCTATTGGCCAGCCATGACAACAGACATTAAAGAATACATTTTATCCTGTCACATTTGTCAAACAGTCAAATACGACCAACAACGTCCAGCAAGACTGCTGCAAAGTGCACAGATTACAGAACCTGGCAATCAAGTAGGTGTAGATATCCTGGGTCCATATCCAAGATCCAGGAAAAATAATAATTATATACTAGTAATGACTGATTATTTTAGTAAATGGGTAGAACTGTTTCCTTTAAGAAATATAAAAGCGGAAACAGTAGTAAAATGTATGGTTAACGAGTATTTTTGCAGATATGGTCTACCAAAAAACTTTAGTTTCTGACAATGGACCACAATTCATCTCCCACTTGATGGCTGAAGTCTGCACCCAGTTGGGAATAAAGCATGTATTCACCACTCCCTATCATCCCCAATTAAACCTAACAGAATGAGTCAACCACACCTTAGGCTGTATGATAGCAGCGTACATTAACAAAAACCACCGAGATTGGGATATTCACCTACAGCAATTGGCATTGGCAATCCGATCAACCGTCCAAGACTCCATTCAATATACTCCGGCAAAATTACATCTTGGATGAGAAATCATGCTTCTGTGGGACTGCCTCACCCAGTACCCGAACCCACCTACTTCTGTAGAAGATAAATTTAACAACTTGCAACAAATTATAAACACGGCCCGAATAAACATCCAGTCTGCGCAGAATCAACAACGGCAGCACTATAATTGGCATCGTAGACAACAAACGTTTCAGGTGGATGACTTGTGTTATTAAAAACTCATTCAATTTCTTCTGTCCGTAGACAATTCAGCGCCACATTGGCACCCAAATGGGCAGGACCGTATGAGGTTTCGAAAGTGATATCTCCACTGAATTACGAACTAAAGGACCCAGTCAGTGGGGCGATTCATGGTGGCCAACATATAGCCAACTTAAAGAAGTATTGCCTGTTTACCAGGCCATCTTACCCAGCGAGGGACTGTCACCGGAGATGCCGGTGATATAAGACCCACAGCACCAGTAGACAGCGGCATCAGAAGAACTGTTTCCGGTCCTCATGTCGCTAGAAGTTCTGATGTACCAAGCCGACGACTTAGGCCAACACAGAGTGGACTACCATCGTCTTGCCAGACTTCCTCCTCGAAGAAGATAAGTTGTTTAGATATAAATTTTCTTTTCAGCAGTAGTAATTGTAAATCCAAAAAGGTTGAGTCATTGTAACAATTTGAAACGTAAATATTGTTCATCAATGACTAAGAGATGATCACTAAAATACTAACAAAAGTTAAACATTAACACAGGGGGAAAATCTCTCTTACAGCCCTCGAAAGGAATTAATATCAAAAATTTTCCCAGCATCAAACAATCAATACTGATCAAGTATCCTTTTATGGATATAATGTATGGTTATGTTAAAAAAATTACCTCCACATGTTAGAATTAAGGATCAACTAATGCTCATAGAAATAGAAACTTTATTAAGGTGAAAATCAGCGAGGCTTTGAAACGTTTACAGAAATTGTGAACGGGTAAGCTCTGACGGATAAACTTTAAAGGAAATGTTAGGCAGTTCCTTATTTTACGGGGGAAGGAGTGTGAGGAAGTTGACTTTGAACTGTCCTAATTTTATTTTATTATGCACTTTATTATTTATCATTATTTTCTTATTATCTAATATAAATAATTTTTAAAAATCATAGGATGCAGGAATTTAAACTATGATGAGTAGTTAAGACAAAATATTAGTCTCGAATGCATTACAAATTAGTAACCATTTTTGATATGCCACATCCAGGATGGAGGAATAACTTCTGGAAGATTTTCATTTATGACATATGTTTCATTTCTTCTTTTTGTATAAAAAGCTTCTGCTACACTGGTTTCAATATCATTACTAACTTGTTTGATAACCTTTGTCTGATATGAGATCTATTGTATGACCTTTTCAAAGTTGTGAACTCTCATTTAGAACTTTGTTTGAAAGGCATTAAGACTCACTGTAGCACACAATAAAATTGTATAATACAGGTAGACCTCAATTAGTGCGAATAATGGGTTCATGGAATTTCTCGCACTATTCAAAGTATTAACTATATGTAAAATATGGTAATTGGTTCTTGCTTTGTGAGATTCTGGCCATTAGCCAACCTCACAATGAATAACCACAATACTAACTGTTTAAGAAATATTTATTTTCATATTTTACATTGTTGTTCATCATCTAAATTAATAACTTACCAGGAATTGGGTCTCATACCATCATCAAACCAACTGCCAAATCGAAACCAAAATAGCAAATCGAAAGCGGAAGTTGAGCACCGCTTTTATGTCACTCAATCACATCCATTTTTTGCTGAAGTGTAATCACTAACTTCTTCTTTTTTTCGTTTCCTGTTTTAGCTCAAAAGTGTTCTTCCTTTTATCCATTTCGATATTTTTTAAAAGAGAATAAAAGTGTTCTTCCTTTTATCCATTTCGATACTTTTTAAAAGAGAAAAATCAGAAGTGTTCTTCCTTTTATCCATTTCGATACTTTTTAAAAGAGAAAATTTTGTACTCTACGGTATGTATACGATAACAAAACTGAATAATAGTAATGTTAATAAATAGCTAATGGCAAAAACCCATCTTTCTGGTGTTTTACCCCTTCAAAGTCAAGTGACTGTTCTTGGACTGCTCCTCATCTGGTTTTATTAACCAAAAATTAACATTAATTTGTTAATTGACATCATAAAAGGGGACGGACATTTGTTAGTAAGACTGGTCTATGCTTACAACTCACATTAATCGAATATTTGCTTGCTCTAAGTGAAAAACGGTATCATTTTTATAAGTCGCACTAATCGAATATCACATTATTCGAATTCGCACTAATCAAGGCTTACCTGTAAACTAAATAATGAATGCTATTGCTATGTGGTAGTTAGTTTTGTATAATTACTTCAAACAAAAATATTACAAAACAAAATCTAAGAGAGATTAAATAGCTTTGCTTTGTTAGTACAACATATTTGGAAGAATCAGACTGACTAATCGAGGCTTACCTGTAAACTAAATAATGAATGCTATTGCTATGTGATAGTTAGTTTTGTATAATTACTTCAAACAAAAATATTACAAAACAAAACCTAAGAGAGATTAAATAGCTTTGCTTTGTTAGTACAACATATTTGGAAGAATCAGACTGAACAAGTTTCTTCCTGGCAATTCCAAACTTAACAGTCAGTCTTATTATACTGCTAGGGTAATAATTTTTTTGGACACACTAATCTTCCATTTATTTCTCTCTGCTAGCTCTCCCCAATCATTTTGAGAGAATAAACTTTTTAAAACAACTGTTATTGTTCTAAGTAAATGGAATAAACTATGACTCATATGACATACCAATCTATTCATCATCTATGTTTAATTCCCATTCTCATAATCTAGCTTTCTCATCATGTAAGTGTCATGTTTCTAAAGGTTATATGATGATAAGATAAATTAAAGTGGAAGGATTTTCACTTTTTAAGCATTTATTTATAAAAATGTTAATAAATAATTCATTTATTTAAAAAAAATACATCCTTCTCTAAAGAAAGCACTCAAGCAATTTCCCAAATCAAATCACCTACAACATTTATTTATAAAAATGTTAATAAATAATTCATTTATTTAAGAAAAATACATCCTTCTCTAAAGAAAGCACTCAAGCAATTTCCCAAATCAAATCACCTACAACTACCACTCCCTCATCCCCCTGCTGTCCTACCTCTTGGATCACTCCAGTAATAATGATTCGCACTTAACAAAAAATATGTGGCCACCATATGACATAACACATGTAGCTATACAATAGTAGGTTCTCCAACAAAGATAATTTTGATTTATTTTATTTTTATTTTGTAAGAAGAAATATTAACAAATACAGAGAGTGAATATCTAAGAGAAGATTACTGTAATTTCATTGATTTTGGATGAATGTATTTCACAAAGTATTACAAACAAAATAGTGATTGATACATTGTATGAAAAAGTACATTTTCAAGTTTCTTACACATCATTACAAATGTTCTATGTGCTCTCCTCGTGTTACACGACACACATCTATGCAGTAGTCAAGCTCAGCCCATACACGTTCGAGCATGTCCCTATCAATGTTCACCAGCACAGCAGTGATGCGATTCTGGAGTTCAGCCAATGTTGTCGGAAAAAGTGGTACATACACATTGTCTTTCATGTATCCCCAAAGAAAAAAATCACAAACTGTAAGGTCAGGAGACCTTGGGGGTCACATTATGAGAGGGGAGTGCTAAATCATCCTGCACACATCGCCCAACCCACCTGTTTGGAAGTTCCCTGTTCAGATGGCGACGCACTTCTCTATGCCAATGAGGCGGAGCTCCGTCTTGTTGGAATATGAAGTGTGGGTTATCAGCTGTCAGTCTCGGAAACAACCAGT